>VYZQ01056758.1:229294-270116 GCA_013400655.1 Mystacornis crossleyi
AACCGTTGCTTCAACTGATACCTTATCCATGCACAGGTTCTAGGGATCCTGCCTGGATCAAGCACAGGAATGGCAGTGGCAGAGGTGGATGAAATTGCTCAGCACCTTGGCAGGAAAATCTTGTTTGGCTCCTTACCTGGTGATTCAAAAGTTTGTTGAGTTTATCAGGCTTTAAACCTGATAGTCCTGGACCGAGTAAAGGCAGTTTTGGTCTTATTTTCTTTTAGCAAAATACCCTCAGTTTATCCCCGTAGGTTATTTTATTTTTCTCAAATTACCCAATTCATATTCGCCTCCCGCAGGGTTCTCTTTTCTCACTCCTGTTTATTACATGCTGAGTTGCCTCCCCTCTAATTTACCCTCGTGGTACAGATCTACTGACTAAAAGGGAGAAATTCCTGCTTTATACCAAAATAAGCAAAAGCAGAATCGGTGCCAGATTTTGACTTTGGTGAGCAAAGCTTGATTCTCTTTGCCTGGAATCATCCAGCGATACCACAACTGGGAGCTGCAGCCAGACATCCAAGTACAACAAATATTTCTGGGTTTACATGTTACACTTTCCTGCTCCTCAGATTCAGGCTGGGAGGAAGAGGGAGATTAGGAAAGAAAATGTATGCATGAATATTTCAGCAATCTGCTGTGTTAGGAAGGAAAAAATGTAGGGAGCAGATGACTGATTCATGGTGTTTTAGTTGAAAATGTTGTAGCTTTTAAACATTGCCTCAGTGTGGTCGGGGTGCTTACGGTAAATACATTTCACACCAGATGTGGCCGCAACCGTACATGACTGAGAATTTCCCTGCACACAGAAAATGCCAGTTCTGGGAGCCTGAGGATCCCCAGGTTTCAGAAAGACCGTTCTTGTTGTGGCTGTCCTGCCCAAGGGGTGCCAGCAAAACGAGCACAGGGGTTGGGGAGGCTGCTGACCCCTAAAAATCTCAGGCTTCAAATAGTCCGTGAAACATAGATGCCAGTGTTCTGCTCCCAGGGGCTGAATAATGCCTTTTGTTCCCAAACCACGTGTCTTTGCTCTAGGAGGAGCAGGCACCACGAGAAGAGGTGGTCTTCCATCGACCCCACAACATGCAAGCTCAGCAGAAGCAGAAGGGCCCATAGGACATTTTCCTTTCTGGAAAAAAGTGGGTAATACATACACTGGCTATGTCATTATTGGGTGCAAAAGTAGAACGGGGACTCCAGCTGAAAAGATATCGACTGCCTACTATGCCTCTGCAGAATCCTTGCTAGTGATTTGGGCCAGAAAAATATATATTGTGGTTTCTGCCATTCATCTGGTGCCATACACCAGCATGATTTCTAGCAAGAATTCAAAGAAGTAAAAAAAAACAAACAAACAAACAAACAAACAAAAAAGGCTACTGCTGCCGAGTTGGATGTGGATATTGAGTCACAGAAAGATACTGAGTATACAGAAAATTCTGAGTCCATTAGTACCAGCAGAGTGTTTTGCCAAGGGTGTATTGCTTTTGGAACCGAAGCTGGAATTAGGCTTGAATGGGGCAAACACGAAGCTGATCTCGTACACGTGAACGGGCAGCTCCAGCGAGGCCTGGGAAGGAGTCTGTGCGGAACTGCTGCTGCTGCAAACGTGGGGCTCAATCAGCGCGTCTGCGCAGACCTGATTTAAATGCCAACGATGCAAGAGTCTAGGGAATAAAGGAGTATTATTCCATAATNGAAAACATCCCCAGCTACTCCAGACCAGGGCCCACCAGAGCTAAGGCTGGAGCAGCGCTCGTGAGGCTCATCCATCCTGGGACTGCTCGGGCTGGGAGGAGGACATGGAAAAATAAAAAATGCATTGCCCTAAAAACCTCCACAGTCAGGAAAGCAGGTCTGAAGCAGGCCCCGAGGCCGCTGTGGGCTGGGACACCAGGGGAACCGTGCTGGGCCACGAGCCGCCCCGCCCGCAATGACACAGCCAGCCGTTGTGATGAACACTTTTATTTACAAATATAATTAAAAGCTCTGACAGTTATTCATGCTCTTCCCTGGAACCTGAAAAATGTTTTTTTCGTTTTGTTCTTTTTTTTGTCTTTTTTTTTTTTTTGTTTCCTCTGATTTGACTCTCCCAGCGAGCCTGGCTACCACAGCTCATAGTCTGGGTGTTCCAAGGGCAGTGTGCTTAAGGAGGACTTTCTTGGAGCCTCCACTTACAGCCATAGGACGAGACCGCTCCCTGTGCCTCAGAGACTCCTCTATAAAATGGGAATATTCAGACCACGGTTTATAAATCCAGAAATCCTTCATGTGATGACACTTCGTGCTCACCTTTGCTACGCACTTTGTAGAGGAAACTACAGAGCTTCCTTGGATTAGCTCCTGTCAGAAACATTTAGGAAAAATATATTATGCTTTAGCATTTCTGCTAGAACAGTTGAGAAGCTGACAATATCTAAAGTAATAAAATGAGCATAACCCTGATCTAGAAGAGGCAGCCTGAGACACAATCTAATATAATTAAGATAATATAAATAATATAATATAACATAATATATTTAATATAATATCCCAGCCATCAATACTGAGGTGAGGAGACAGAGTCTAATGCTTAATAATTGAATTGCAGGTTTGTCCTTTTAGTCTAGTGTTGTTTCACTTCAAATTTCAGGAATACCTATGGCAGTTATGCTGATGATCTGCCTGTTGCATTTTCTGCTTCCCACATTTATTTTCCCCTAACCTTCTCCTCGCTAGGCTGATAGTGCACTTTCCTGATTTCGTATTTTTCAGTTCGTCTCCTGGCTCTTTTCCTAATGTCTACTGCTTTCNGTTTGCATGTTACACTTTCCTGCTCCTCAGGTTCAGGCTGGGAGGAAGAGGGAGATTAGGAAAGAAAATGTATGCATGAATATTTCAGCAATCTGCTGTGTTAGGAAGGAAAAAATGTAGGGAGCAGATGACTGATTCATGGTGTTTTAGTTGAAAATGTTGTAGCTTTTAAACATTGCCTCAGTGTGGTCGGGGTGCTTACGGTAAATACATTTCACACCAGATGTGGCCGCAACCGTACATGACTGAGAATTTCCCTGCACACAGAAAATGCCAGTTCTGGGAGCCTGAGGATCCCCAGGTTTCAGAAAGACCGTTCTTGTTGTGGCTGTCCTGCCCAAGGGGTGCCAGCAAAACGAGCACAGGGGTTGGGGAGGCTGCTGACCCCTAAAAATCTCAGGCTTCAAATAGTCCGTGAAACATAGATGCCAGTGTTCTGCTCCCAGGGGCTGAATAATGCCTTTTGTTCCCAAACCACGTGTCTTTGCTCTAGGAGGAGCAGGCACCACGAGAAGAGGTGGTCTTCCATCGACCCCACAACATGCAAGCTCAGCAGAAGCAGAAGGGCCCATAGGACATTTTCCTTTCTGGAAAAAAGTGGGTAATACATACACTGGCTATGTCATTATTGGGTGCAAAAGTAGAACGGGGACTCCAGCTGAAAAGATATCGACTGCCTACTATGCCTCTGCAGAATCCTTGCTAGTGATTTGGGCCAGAAAAATATATATTGTGGTTTCTGCCATTCATCTGGTGCCATACACCAGCATGATTTCTAGCAAGAATTCAAAGAAGTAAAAAAAAACAAACAAACAAACAAACAAACAAAAAAGGCTACTGCTGCCGAGTTGGATGTGGATATTGAGTCACAGAAAGATACTGAGTATACAGAAAATTCTGAGTCCATTAGTACCAGCAGAGTGTTTTGCCAAGGGTGTATTGCTTTTGGAACCGAAGCTGGAATTAGGCTTGAATGGGGCAAACACGAAGCTGATCTCGTACACGTGAACGGGCAGCTCCAGCGAGGCCTGGGAAGGAGTCTGTGCGGAACTGCTGCTGCTGCAAACGTGGGGCTCAATCAGCGCGTCTGCGCAGACCTGATTTAAATGCCAACGATGCAAGAGTCTAGGGAATAAAGGAGTATTATTCCATAATGTTCAGAATATAAATCCCACTTTTTCCCCCAGCAGGACTGAGACAGTTTCTGGCAGTGCCTCAGCTGGCACCTTCCTCCCTGGGCTGCCCCAAGCTGCAGTCAGGTGTGGCATTGCAGGATGCTCTGCAGATCTAACGCGGCTTTTGCAGCAGGAAACCTGCAACACCTTGGGATTTGGGCAAGACACGAGTGGTATTCCCTACCTGAAACCAGGGGCAATTGTTTGCCTCTTTGCCAGCTGAAGCCTGTGGTTCTCAGACCTAGTTTGCAGCCAGTCTGAAATGCCCGCGCGTGTTGCAGCCGTGCCTTGCTGTCACTGAGTGGACAGCCCAGAGGCTTTGCATCATCCTGCGACAAGAGTCAGGCCCAAACCTAGACGTGAGCCTTGGCTGCCCAGGTCCCAGAGAGCCAAATTCGTGTCGCCCAGTCTCCACAAAGCCATGCAAATGGACGGATTTCATCACGTCTGAATGCAGTTTTGGGTAACTGAGTAACTGACGTAATACTGGTCACAATATGTTGGCTGGCGAAGACCACAATAAACCGTGCATGTCAGCTAATCATGATTAAACACTGATGAGGCCAGGCTGAAACTGCACTTAGCTGACATGTGCTGAATGCTATTTGTTCTTGTCTACACCGATTCACACCGCATTCAATGCGGCACAATATAGATAAGCCCTTTGGGGAAAGTGTAGCTCCGGTCAGGCCTCAGTGTTCCCTGACTGGCCAACAGCTGCTCCGAGCAGGTTTATAAAGAGACCACTTACCCATCCTTTGATGGAGAGATAAGCCACTGTAATGTAATTACAACCAGGGAGATGGGAGAGGGGAAAGAAAAAAATATGCCAATCATGAAGGGGGTACACGGAGAGCCTCAGATTCCTTCCAACCTAAACATTGTGGCAAGGAAAGAAGTCTTAATTAGGAAACTAGTAGGCATAGAACAGGAGCCCATCCTAAATGAATTGGGGTGTGATGAGCATAAAGAAAATGCTTTTTAAAGAGATCTTTGACTCCCACTGAGTGCTTGTTTCTTAGACTTCCTTGCCTAATAATGTCAGCATTTAAATGGCCCCAACTCCCAAATAACAAGGCTTTGAAGTTAACACCTCATTGAGGTATAGAGTTCATACGTTTGCTATTCCTATTATTTGGCTAGAGACCGTTTTCTGCATGGCTAGCTTAATAGGGCAACAGAATATTAAGTTGTATAGGGATTGAGAAAGCTATTCACACAAAGGAAAGAGCTACAGACTTCATGTATTTGAACAGAACCTGACAATTAAGAGAAAAGAGCAAAAGTCTGGGAAGTGCCCCGTATCACATAATTACATGAAATTTTTTCATACCTGTGATATTTCCAGTGGCCAGGCACAAACGCAAGGGATTTTCGTCTTGGACTGTGTTAGGGAGTTGCAGTTGTAATCAGGAGAAGAGACGAAGCGTTATTTTCTGTCCTGCCCAGGTTTTAAAACTTCAGGAAATATTCTGTTCTTTAGCAGGACAGAATGAAGATCGTTTGGATTTTTTAACTGAAAAAGGCAAAAAGGTGCTGAAGAATGATCTGGTGCTTGTTGGACCAGTTACTTGGGGAATGGGTGATCCAGACTCAAGTCTGCCTCTCTTGTTTTCCACCACTACAGAGGAAGGCCTCAGCCACCAGGCTATCACCTGTTTTAGAAACTTTTTCCTTTGGTTTTGGTCCCAGCATCCAGCAGATCTCTAAAAATGACTTTATCAAACAGCATCTTCTTGACTACACCAAAAAAAGGCTTTTCATTCGTCTGCATTTTTGGACCAGTTGTCTCCACTCCCGGTAATTCGCTGGGGCAGAACAATTATCCTGCCCCAAAACAGCTGTTCTAAGAATTATCTGTGCCATAGAAAAGCCCAGAGCCTGCAGTTAAAGACAGGGCTCTTTGGTGCTTGCTGCCATATGGCAGATGTTTTCTTACCCTGAAAAATTCATGAATAAACTGAACAGCGCAATGGAGAGAGTAAATGATGTTATTAAGCTCATTTTCAGGGGTAGGGGGCTGAACTGTAATGTGACATTTCACCAAGGCCATGCAGAAAACTTTGCAGTGCCAGGATTCAACTAAATTGATGGGATGTCCCAGGCTTTGACCAGAAATAAACCACCTGTGCCCTCTAAGTTCACCTTTACGGAGCATAAATTAGGCATTAGAATGATTGCAGAAGTTGAAATGGTTTAGAAAAGATCCTCTTGTTCCAGTGCCCAGCTGAATAATAGCTTCTACTTTTTTTTGTATTTCCTATGGATTTTACAGTTTAGAAAATGCTGGTGATAAAATCGCCTTGTGTTTGGGATTCAGGAGATTTCTGGTCATTTAAGTCGTTCTTTCACTGACGTAGGCCAAGCTCATGCTTCAGTTATTTTTCTGAATAACGATATAAAACCATCTACCTCTTCCAGGCTTCAGTGATGGAAGGATTCCACCTTCATTCCTACCTGGTGCAATTATTTCACATCTATTCCATGGCAAATACCACAGCAAAAGCCACATTTGCTATTCAGCTACAAGCAACTGGCATCCATTATTAAATCAGACAATTATTCTGGGTGTGCAACCAGAAGAATCTTCTGCAAAGATCTCTTTTTTTGACTCTGCGAGCCTTCTTAGAGCTTGGGAAGCAGATTGAAGGCAATCTCATGTGTTTATATTAACTTGCTGCTGAGGATGAATCACAGTTTCCGCACAAATCCACTGAAGTGTTAATAGCATCTGTTCATTTTATAGCAACTTATGGATTTAAAAATGGTTGAAGAGAGAGGAAAAACAGCCCCATCACCCTGGTGGTCCTGTGTCCAAATGCCATGTTGTGCTGAACAGCAATAGTTTTTTTTAATGCTGCTTCTTGAAAGGAAAAACACCCTTTCGCACGTGTAATCATTGTTCCTTAAGCACTGCGTCCTTCTTCGGTGTAAAATCACAGTGACAATAATTGCTTTGAGAAACAAAGGAGTCAGATTCCTCCTCTGTTGTCTAACAAAGTGGGAGATTGACAGGGTGGGCAGCCCAGGTGCCTAAAGGCTCTGTGCCCTCCACGAGCTGGAAACTTAGGTTCTCAAAATCCCTGTTTTTCTGCAGACAGATCTAAACTGCTTAGAGAGTTTCAGTCCCTTCGGCCCACAGCCCACTGAGCCGATCTTTAATTTGGGAAGCAGGAGATGTATTTCAAATAAGAGTTGTGTGTAACCTTGCAGTGATGGCTTTAACTGGGGAAGGGAGGGGGGAGGAGAGGGGGCACACACTGGAGTTCCAGTCCCTGCACCAAGGACTGGAAAACTGTTGGATAGTGGGAAGAAGTTCTCTCTCCACTCCTGCAGAGACTGAGGGAGATTCAAGATGTGATTCTGTTCATCATCTTGGACACACCTGTGATGGGAAAGATGAGGTCCTCAGCCTCCCCATCAGTTCCTGTGAGAAATATAAACGATGGCATTGTGTCATGAGGAGGGAGTGGGCTCCCAGCTCAGTGTCAGTGACAGCGGCTCCTGCCACTGGTGCCTCTTTTTTATTATCTCCCTCGCTTAAAATCACTGATCTTCCCGTGTGCAGTGTGACAACTTCTCCCTTGGCTGGGACAGGGAAATTGTAGAGCGACAGTGCTGTGATGACACTGGGGCTGGAAGAAAATGCAGTAAAAATAAAAGCAGGGGGGCCTTGTTCCCCTGTACGCATTCCTGTGTCAGAAAAAAAACATGAATTAAAGGTGGGACTAAAATTTGGCTTGCATATCCTGAATCAGAGGTGCAGGTTACCTTCTGCAACAGCCAAGTGCTCCCTCCCTCTCCAGCNCACAATTGCCAGTGGCCCCCAGGCTATTTCAAGAACACAGAGATGTTTAATTCAGCCCAGGCTCTGTGCAGGTCGCCCTGCTTGTGGTTTCTTCCCACGGTGCCAGCTACTGCTCCCAGTCCCTTTGAGGAGTAGCTCCAGGTCACACAGAAAACTAGGGCAAAGCCAGGAATGACATTCTCCTTTCCTGTGTTACAATCTGGTATCTTAATTATTATTTCAGTTCTTCCTGTTCAGTGTGAGGGTCCCTCCCCTCAGCTCCCATATTACTGTGTATCTTCTAAGGGTCACCAACAGAGGAAAATCATCTGCAGAAATTCAACTCTGGGGAAAAAGAGGAAAAAAAAGTCCCATAAACATTCATTCAGTCATTCATATTTAAGACGGAATTTTCTTCAACTGTGCTGTGACCTCACTTATACCGTCAGAAGACGAGCTTTAAATTACGCTACAGCGTCCTTTTTAAGCTGCCTTGTAAAGTTTTGGGGTCTTGTTCAGAACATTATTCTGTTCAGCCAAAGAATGGAAAGGGGTTAAAATATGTCATCATCAGAGTCCTTGTGGTCTGCTGGAAAAAATGATCCCAGCTATTACTATCTGTGTGAATATAATATATCCCTCATTTCAGGTCATTTCCCTAATGCCTGCCTTGTCTTGGGGAACCTAAGCTGAATAGATAGATTGTGATTTGTGGTATTTGTACCAGAGGATCAGGCCCTGAAATTTTTTGTTTCTGAACTATTAAGCTGTAACTGTGGGAAGGTGCCACCCAAACACAGGCGAGGAATCTCGTCAGTCTTCCTGCCACAGAAGTTTGTTCTTTTGTCTTGATATAAAATGTTTCGATATAAAATTCTCATCTGTTCTTATTTCTTAAAAGCTTTTCTTAGTAACAGCTCGTGGCTTATGCCCCCGCCTTATACCTGTGGAAAGCAGCAAGCTTGACACTATATTTAATGCACTTCCAGAATTTCTTGATCAGAGCTTAACTGCTGTAGGATAACAGCAACAACCACCACCGCCAACAACAAATAATGAGAACCAAATAAGCCAGAGCACCGCGGGGACCTTACATGCGGTGGGTTTTGTGAAGAGAATTAACATGAAAGAGGGTTCAGTTTGGGGGTAGAGGTCAGGGCAGATAAACTCCTGTGTTCTGATACATTTCCTTAAAGTGGGAAGTGCTTTAGAGAGTGGGGCTGTGGGAAGAAGCTGTCAGCAACGGGGTGGTCAGCGGTGTCAAGGGTGGTGGCCTATGTTTTTCTTCTGTTGCAGCCTTTCATCCTCCATCTGTCAAGCTCCATAATTTTCAAGCCAGGCAGTCAATTTTTAATACAAACCTTTAACTTCTCCCAGGTCTGAAGCGCCCCTTTTTATCTTGGATTCGCGCAAAAACGGCAGTAAGCGGGAGATTGTTTAAAGCAGGCGTCCCCGCTCAGGTGTCCTTGGGATGGCACCAGGTTGCCACCTGGGCAGTGGGGCGTGCCCTGGGCCCCTGCTGTGGTTTCCCACTCCACAGCTCTTTGCGGCCATGCTGGCAGCCTGTGGATCCCACACGGAGCTGTAAAGGAAGCGTAGTTAGTCCGGGGAACACCTGGCACAGACATCCTGGTGGAGCACAGCAGGCCCCGTACTCGGGGCCCGGCAGACACGGGCAGTGGGGTCAGCGTGGCCTTACACACCCTGCTGACCCGCCGGCCCCACTGCTGGCTCGTCTGCCCAGTGCTGGCCACAGGACTGGTGTCCCCAGGCTGGCACCAAGCTGAGCTTGGGCTAAGGCCCAGCAGAAGCCCAGGCTCTCTTCACGCCCTGCTGCATTCGAGCGCGTAGCTCGCGCTGGCGCCTTAGCGCAGCTCGCGTCGTAATAATTTCAGCGTGGACGCGACTTGGCCCACACTCAAAATACACAGCGGTGAAGTGTTTAAATTAAGGTTTAGCTGACTCAGACGCCGAATCTAGCTCCTGCTACTGTGTTGCCGCGCTATTAAACGCTACAAACTGGAGTTCCTCCACTCATCTGCAAGGATTGTCACAGTAGAACTGGCAGGAAGTGAAGCATCCAGGTGAGTTTGCAAGGTGAAACCCAGTGAAATCCGTAGGAATCTTTCAAGTGGCTGTTTTGAGGCCTATATTTCATCCAACCATCCCAGCCGAAGCTCTCCCAAGGAGGAAGCTGTATATATTCCTTTATTCATTTCCCAACACGATCACATCCCTTAAAACATCCAAGGCCTAGCACTGAAATACTTGCAATAAATGGACTTAGGTTAAGAAATCATGACTTCTTAGCCTGGAAACATGGGGGAAAAAATCTACTTATGTATATATATATATATAAAAGTAACTCTGAGTGTAATAGGGATCATCTTATTTCAAGGACTTGTGAGTCCTGCTTTTCTGTGTTTTAACAGAAAAAATGTCCCGTTCTGTTCTATACTTGCTTGCAAGTAGTAAATAACGACTGAAGACATTTGGAGAAGGACCAGAATTCCCTTGGCAGCAGGAAGTGTTTGGCTTTAGTGGGGATATTACCTCAGGTCATGAGTCTAGAAAGACANTAGAGAGTTTCAGTCCCTTCGGCCCACAGCCCACTGAGCCGATCTTTAATTTGGGAAGCAGGAGATGTATTTCAAATAAGAGTTGTGTGTAACCTTGCAGTGATGGCTTTAACTGGGGAAGGGAGGGGGGAGGAGAGGGGGCACACACTGGAGTTCCAGTCCCTGCACCAAGGACTGGAAAACTGTTGGATAGTGGGAAGAAGTTCTCTCTCCACTCCTGCAGAGACTGAGGGAGATTCAAGATGTGATTCTGTTCATCATCTTGGACACACCTGTGATGGGAAAGATGAGGTCCTCAGCCTCCCCATCAGTTCCTGTGAGAAATATAAACGATGGCATTGTGTCATGAGGAGGGAGTGGGCTCCCAGCTCAGTGTCAGTGACAGCGGCTCCTGCCACTGGTGCCTCTTTTTTATTATCTCCCTCGCTTAAAATCACTGATCTTCCCGTGTGCAGTGTGACAACTTCTCCCTTGGCTGGGACAGGGAAATTGTAGAGCAACAGTGGTGTGATGGCACTTGGGCTGGAAGAAAATGCAGTAGAAATAAAAGCAGGGGGGCCTTGTTCCCCTGTACGCATTCCTGTGTCAGAAAAAAAACATGAATTAAAGGTGGGACTAAAATTTGGCTTGCATATCCTGAATCAGAGGTGCAGGTTACCTTCTGCAACAGCCAAGTGCTCCCTCCCTCTCCAGCCCTGATCCCAGTCTCTGTCTCATGCAGGTCCCTCTGGCCACAGGCTGAGGCATTTAACCCACTAATCCAGTGGAAAGCTGTATTTTGATGGATCAGTTTTTCACTGGGTTTGTGATTTGAGGCTCTCACTATCCAGTCAAATGAGCTTTAGAGCTGACACAGCAGCAGAGGGGAGGGACTGGAGCAAGAGGAACTAAGGGGGAAGGAGTAAAGGGAGAATTGTCCCCTTCTGGCAGTAGGGGTGCTTTAGATTAGCTCAGCCATATCATCTGTCTGGACTGTGAGAGTAAACTCTGCTCTGTTTTCTGTTATTGCTTGCTTTACGCTTTGTTTGTTTTGGTTTTTGATAGGAAGAAATGTAGCTGTATATATCTGGGAGAGGGTTTTGGGCAAACATCCTGGTCTGACATCTGTTCAGTGCAGCTTGGACAGGGATTTCTAGACCCCCCNAGTAAACTCTGCTCTGTTTTCTGTTATTGCTTGCTTTACGCTTTGTTTGTTTTGGTTTTTGATAGGAAGAAATGTAGCTGTATATATCTGGGAGAGGGTTTTGGGCAAACATCCTGGTCTGACATCTGTTCAGTGCAGCTTGGACAGGGATTTCTAGACCCCCCNCAGAGCACCGCGGGGACCTTACATGCGGTGGGTTTTGTGAAGAGAATTAACATGAAAGAGGGTTCAGTTTGGGGGTAGAGGTCAGGGCAGATAAACTCCTGTGTTCTGATACATTTCCTTAAAGTGGGAAGTGCTTTAGAGAGTGGGGCTGTGGGAAGAAGCTGTCAGCAACGGGGTGGTCAGCGGTGTCAAGGGTGGTGGCCTATGTTTTTCTTCTGTTGCAGCCTTTCATCCTCCATCTGTCAAGCTCCATAATTTTCAAGCCAGGCAGTCAATTTTTAATACAAACCTTTAACTTCTCCCAGGTCTGAAGCGCCCCTTTTTATCTTGGATTCGCGCAAAAACGGCAGTAAGCGGGAGATTGTTTAAAGCAGGCGTCCCCGCTCAGGTGTCCTTGGGATGGCACCAGGTTGCCACCTGGGCAGTGGGGCGTGCCCTGGGCCCCTGCTGTGGTTTCCCACTCCACAGCTCTTTGCGGCCATGCTGGCAGCCTGTGGATCCCACACGGAGCTGTAAAGGAAGCGTAGTTAGTCCGGGGAACACCTGGCACAGACATCCTGGTGGAGCACAGCAGGCCCCGTACTCGGGGCCCGGCAGACACGGGCAGTGGGGTCAGCGTGGCCTTACACACCCTGCTGACCCGCCGGCCCCACTGCTGGCTCGTCTGCCCAGTGCTGGCCACAGGACTGGTGTCCCCAGGCTGGCACCAAGCTGAGCTTGGGCTAAGGCCCAGCAGAAGCCCAGGCTCTCTTCACGCCCTGCTGCATTCGAGCGCGTAGCTCGCGCTGGCGCCTTAGCGCAGCTCGCGTCGTAATAATTTCAGCGTGGACGCGACTTGGCCCACACTCAAAATACACAGCGGTGAAGTGTTTAAATTAAGGTTTAGCTGACTCAGACGCCGAATCTAGCTCCTGCTACTGTGTTGCCGCGCTATTAAACGCTACAAACTGGAGTTCCTCCACTCATCTGCAAGGATTGTCACAGTAGAACTGGCAGGAAGTGAAGCATCCAGGTGAGTTTGCAAGGTGAAACCCAGTGAAATCCGTAGGAATCTTTCAAGTGGCTGTTTTGAGGCCTATATTTCATCCAACCATCCCAGCCGAAGCTCTCCCAAGGAGGAAGCTGTATATATTCCTTTATTCATTTCCCAACACGATCACATCCCTTAAAACATCCAAGGCCTAGCACTGAAATACTTGCAATAAATGGACTTAGGTTAAGAAATCATGACTTCTTAGCCTGGAAACATGGGGGAAAAAAATCTACTTATGTATATATATATATATAAAAGTAACTCTGAGTGTAATAGGGATCATCTTATTTCAAGGACTTGTGAGTCCTGCTTTTCTGTGTTTTAACAGAAAAAATGTCCCGTTCTGTTCTATACTTGCTTGCAAGTAGTAAATAACGACTGAAGACATTTGGAGAAGGACCAGAATTCCCTTGGCAGCAGGAAGTGTTTGGCTTTAGTGGGGATATTACCTCAGGTCATGAGTCTAGAAAGACACGGAAGAGCCCGCACACCTTCCTGCGGGAGGGCAGGCCGANCTCTGAGTGTAATAGGGATCATCTTATTTCAAGGACTTGTGAGTCCTGCTTTTCTGTGTTTTAACAGAAAAAATGTCCCGTTCTGTTCTATACTTGCTTGCAAGTTGTAAATAACGACTGAAGACATTTGGAGAAGGACCAGAATTCCCTTGGCAGCAGGAAGTGTTTGGCTTTAGTGGGGATATTACCTCAGGTCATGAGTCTAGAAAGACACGGAAGAGCCCGCACACCTTCCTGCGGGAGGGCAGGCCGAGGAAGCTCCCTGCACAGAACCGACATTGCCCTGCTGACGTCTTTGGCCCCCAACATTTTCACATGCAGCCCTCTGCTGCCTTCTGCACCCATGTTGGGGAGCAGGGCCTCGGAAACACGGGAAAACAATCCCAACAGTGTGCTTCAGAGCTGGGACTGCAAACTTTTAGGGACTAAGCTTCCTAATCACTACCGTATGGCTCATAAAAGGAGCAACCTGATACCAAGTACCAAGAGGTTGTTATTCCTCCTCTCTCCCCTATCCCACTCCAAATGTTACAACAATAAATACATTTACCTCTTGTTTAAGATCACTTAAAATAAGTTGTTTTAATTAAACCTCCTGGCAATCTATCTGCACTAAGTGATTAAGTGCCTCTTCTTTCAGTGAAAGGAGAAGGGATTATCACAGGACAAGACTGACTGAATTGTGGGCAGAGCTAGGACTGGATAAAGCTGCTGAATATTTTTCATCCAAATTCATGTGAAAATATGTGAAGTTTCAATTTGTGTGATGTTGTTCCTCTCAGATATTTCCCCTCCTTTCAGACCTTCCTTCCCTCCCCACTGTCCCGGAGTCAATGAAATAGTTATTTCCCTCAGGTTAAAGTTCAGCTTTGAATACCAACTTTAAAAGCTACCCAAGAAGAGAGCTTGCTTTACTCAATGGGCATCATTTTCAGGGAATAAACTTAAAAACAGAAAAACAGCAATTGTGTTGATTAATTATAGCTATTTAAAGTTGTAAAAAAAATTTAGTTTGCATAGCAATCAGTTCTTTGCAGCTGCACCATAAAAAGTGTTTGTGGGCGTTGTTACGCTATTTTTACATTTTAACTTGAAATATCTTGCGTGAATTAAAATTGGGTAATTATTCTTTCAAACCAAGCTTTTTACATCGCTCTCAGCTCAGGAATCACACTGGTGGGTTTGTTGTTTTATTGCTGGCCATATCATTTTCAGGATGGAGGGGAGTCACAATAAAAGGCTCTTTCATGTCTTGTGCTGAGTCTTGAGACGGCTATGGCAGCATCTCTCTTTTAGCCTCCCTACTCTCCGTTTTGTCCCCCAGCTCCCATCTTTTCCCTGCTCCAGCCCTACTCTCGCTCCTGACATGATGGATTGGATGGGAAGCTGAAACAAAGTCCGGATCCTGGCACGGCCCGGGCAGGAGGGCGCTCCGGACAAACTGCTCCACTAATTTATTTGGATTCTTTACCTGCAACCTCCCCGCTGTTTTAGTGCTGGGGCCTCTCTTGGGCAGGGACAGGCCAGTGTGCTGTGGTGCTTTTATGGCGACGGGGACAAATGATCATTAGGGACCGGCTGGAAACCCTTGGATATACTGGCGGGCAGGGGTGGTATTTAAAGGTAAATGCATTAACAGCGTGCTGCCAGCTCCTTTCATCTCAGCCACCAGCACGCTGCGGGCCAGGCAGGCAGGATGCCACCTCGGGGACTGATTGCTGCCATTCGCATTTTATAACCCATCTCCAAGTGGGAGTGAGAGGGAAAATGCAGCCAAAATGCGGGAGTTCAGCTGCAACTGCAGAGTTGTCCCTCATTTTTAATTTCTCCTATTAGCTGGGGAGGGCTGTGGACTTTCACTGATGAGCAAAGGAAACCCACATGGTAGAAGGTTATTCCCACTGTCCTTCCACTGGGTGGGAATTGGGTAGTTTTGGCTCCTAGTTTTAAAATTTTCTGAGGTGAACAAGACACAGCATCAGTCCCAAATACGATTTTTTTGTTCTTTGTCCTAATACATGGCATTGCCAGTGCTGGTGTGATCTCTTTCTGTGTCTTTCTGAGATTAAAATAAAAATGGATTAACCTCGGGACTTTTTGCAGTGTGGCATCTCAGAACACATGTGAGTATGGAAGGAGTGAGGTGTCTGTCACTGCTCTGTTTTAGGGAGATTTAGCAGGGGCTTGAGCAACTGAGAGAATCTGCTGTCTGGCCTCCTGACCAGCTAAAATGAATTTTGGATTTTTCAGCAGAGGATTGTGGCCATTCTGCCTTTTAATCACACAGTATGAAGTTTGTATCCTGCATAACTACATAAAAAATTTGATCTTTTCAGGTTAGGTACAGAGCTATGCATTACTAGAATGTTCTGCAGTATAAAAAACTCTCCTTGTGAGAGTGTGTCTTGCAAATAACATTTACTTTTTTACTAATTGGAAAGAATCAAACTTTCATTTAGTTATAAAGATAGGGTTTGATGTTTTTAAAGGAAAGGAATTCCCGAAGAGATGCTTCATCAGTAGAATGAATTAATAAATAAAAAGACAAAATAAAAAGGAAAAAAAAAAAAGGAAGGAAAACTGAACAATTCCTCACGCATATTTTCCAGTTCAGATATCTAAAATACATGTGAACTTCCAGCTACATTTTCCTCTTGCAAATCGTAGTGGGTTTTATTAGGACAAGTTTCATTTTATTGCCTTGTTTTCCTGTAAAGTCAACAAGTTAAACCAAGAGGATTTAATTTTGGGTTGGCAGGCCAGCTGAGAGATAAAACATCGTGTGCCCCGCTTTTATCTTTTTCTTTTCCTTCTTCCTCCCGCTTCCTGGTCTCCTTGAGGTGTTCCACTTTGCTGCTCAACTTATTGGCCTTAAAAAAAGAAAAAAAAAAATCTTTGCAGCGCATTTATAGAACCCAATGGTTATTGTATGGCTAATGATTCATGGAACTTCATTAAATACCAAGTATGTGCCTGCTTACTGTCTGTGCACACTGCATATTAGAACCTTTGCACTCCCCCTTGCAAATTGCCCCCATTAAAGTCGCAGACAAAAGGTCCTCTCAGTAGCTTACATATTTTCCCACATGTGAGAGAGCAATTGGAAACTTCCTCTTGATAACTAAAAACTTTTGAATTAGAATTTATGAGAAGGGTCTTTTGGTCTCGTTGCCTAAGGGCTGAAACAGATCCCAGTGTGTACAAGCGTTCCTTTGATGCATGGAGCTGCACAGGGTAACATTTTTTAACAGGATCAAAAAGCGTAATGCAGGGACAATGTGTGGAGGCCCTTGCTCTGACACAAGGAGTCGGAGCCTGTGTTTTTCCAAGGCTAAAAATCCAAAAGTAAGTGTCCAGGGCAGCAACAGTGTTTTATATTGTTTTTAATTGCGGTAAAGTCCTAGATAAAATAATGGCAGTCAGTGTTACAACTTCCTTTTCTTTAATGTTCCTCTAAAAATGCTTTGAAGCAGCTTTTACCTTTGGGAAAGTATTGTATATGTGTTAGGGGAAAACATATCAAAAAGAAAATAAAGGGCCAGCTCTTTAATTGGTGGAAATCAGCAGGGCTCTATTCCAGGTATTGGAATTTTTCAAGCTGTGGATCTGGCTAAAAACTTTCTGTCATTTCTCACCATGGGCAAATATACTCCTGCCCACTTATTTGGCTGGGCCATCCTAATCTGAATTCACCACTGACAAAACATTTTCCAATCACATTTCTCTAGAAAGGCAGCAGAAGACTTAAACCTGGATCAAACCTTCAAATGGTGACTATTTCCCATGATTTCAGCTGCACTGTTCAAGGAGGCACAGCCATATGTACCGACTGATCCAAAATCTCTACAAAAAGCTCTTGATAACTAGAATTTTTCTCACCTAATAGCAAAAGGAAATGTCTCAGTACTCACTTAGCTGCCCTACGTATGGTCTTCCATTATATCTCACTTCATACTGTCTGTCTATATGCAAAGAAGAGTGGAAAAAAAAAGAAACTGCCTCATGTTATGGGGCTAACACACCTCAGGCATCACCACGGTGATGACCACATTACATCCACCTCGCCGTTGCATTATTACAACAGAGATGGTTTTGAGACCATTGTTTTCTGCATTCGTGCTGGCAACAGCTGTAAAATCTGTCATGATATCCAAGTCATGGATACCAGCCGAAAGGGATGTTGTCAACAAGCAAAAGAACCAGGTTTGAAAACCTCAATCTGTCTTTAATGGAGCACTCCAACTTACTACTTATTCTGCAGCTGCTAAATTAAATGTCCCTCCCTTTACACTGGTTGTAAGTTTTCCAAATGAGACGGGAGATTTAACCCTTGACTACTTCTGTGGTCAGTTAAGAGCCAAGTAAAGTTTTCACCATAAATTTGGCTCGGTCTCAGAGCTGGAAATCTTTCCCTTCTCCAGTAACACACTGGACCTCAGTGGTGACTTTTAGAGAGCACAATATATTGACTACAAAGATCCCAGAGAAGTCACTGAAAGACCAGAAAAAGCTCCCACATGAGGCAGAAAATGCAATGGAATTGGTGGTGGACAATGAAGGACCTTCCTGGGGATGGAATGTCTCTGCTTTTATGTTGGCTGTGTCTTTGTCTAATTTTGTTTTCTTATATTTTCTTATTATTAATAGCTCTGACTAGATAATAAGAGTTATACATCATATCATTTTTAAACATATATGCATGTTTGCTCCATGTCATAGTGGCAGCTTACACTCAGGGCCATATTTCATTAATTTGGCTTCGACCTCGTCTCATTTTGGATGTATTCAATTACAACCCCAGTACATTTGGGCTGCTAAATTGAGAAAAAAAAGATCCCCCAATCCCTTTTCTTTTTCCATGGCAGAATGGACACACATCAACACAATAAAGCATCTGACAGTAAGGGAATGAGTGAGATGGCAAACTACCTTCCCCCAAGTTTCAATCTGTAACTTCAATGGGAATTTGAAATACGCCCCCCAACAAAGGTTTGGGTGCACATAGGAAAGGGGTTTGTTTGGCAAAACATTCTTTTCTTTCCACACAGGCAGTGTGTAAAGCAGTGGCTTGGTCAGAGTCATCACTTCCTTAAACTGGAGTGTCCCAGACTAAAAATTCCAGGACAGTAAATGGGGAGAAAGATTTTTCTTTGTGAGACAGTTTTAGAAGTTTCAAATCCAGACATTTCACCCGTTCTCAATAAAAGTCCTCTGTAAGTACTTCACCAAGATAGATGTAGAAATATCTGGCTGTTAGATCAATAGAAAGTAAGGTATGTTTAGAGCAAAATCAAGCAAAATAAGAGGAGAATTATTAGGTGTAGGTAAACATAAAGAACTTGTTACTCTACTTTAGATAAATATTGTCACGGTGGGATAATAGAAATACACTTGTTGTTGGACTAAGCAAGAGGTTTCTCTGCTTCACAGAGGCACAGGTGGAGCTGGCCCTGTGCTGAGATTTCTTTTGCTGCCTCTCTTCTTTCAGTAGCAAGGTTTCGTAATTCTCACCGGGAAATCTGGGAAAGCAACACTGGGAAATGCTGGTGATTTTGAAAGTTCAGTCAGTTAGGGTGACATTTGGCATCATCGTTTTATCCTTCTGGTGAGATGCCATTAAATTTTCTTACTTTCTTGGCAATAACTAAGAATACCGTACCATTTTTAACTGCAGTGTAGGGACCTCTACCAGGATGGCTTCAGGGCAAAACAGCTGCACCCAGTCTGTTCTCCCTCCTCTTCCTGAGTTTAAATAAAATCTGGTCTTATCTGAATATGCACCCAGAAGACTGGATGGTTATTTAAGCCCCGGTTAGGGAACATATTTAAGAATATGCCTAATTTTAAGCATGTGCTTAAATCAATGCGACTTAAGCAAATGCTTGAAGTCAGGCATGTGGTTGAGGTGTTATCCTGAATGTGGGTCCTAATCCTTAAACAATAGCAAAGCCCAGAGGAAAGGGCAAGCTATCTGGGTTCCTTTCTTGGCTCTTTTGTTGGTCGTGTTATAGTCTATAAAATAAGGATCATTATTCTTATCCCTCTTTGTGAGGCACATTGAAAATTATCAGGGAAAAGCACTCTGAATACTGTTATTATTGGCTATACTTCTTGAGGCTGAAAAAAAAATTTAGAGACAGACATTCTCAGTGGATTTCTGGTTCTTCCTCCTTTCACTCGGGCAGGAAATACCATGAGAATGGAAAGAAGGATGCGTACCCATGATCACAAATAATCTTAATCTCCTTCTTTGCGCCGCCGCTGTAAATAATTAGATATTGCTACACTATTGTTTCTGGATGTTCCCGCGGCGCTGCAGCCTCGCTGTGTGCAGGGGTACCTGCTCCTGGTATCGCAGCCGAGCTGGAAGCTGTGCTGCGAGATAATAGGACAATGGGGAAGTGTTTTGGGGGAGGAGGGGAGGCCCTGAGCCCACATTAATGGTAGAAAATAGGAAAGAGGCGCAAGCCTGTGTGAGTTTGTGACCTGAACGCTCGGCTCAGGGCTGCTGAGGGGGCAGCACATGGAGGCGAGTCCTGGGCCTCGCTTGAGTGCTGCTCCCTCCGGAGAGGTGTTGCAGGACCAGGCCCCGTGGTGCTCAGCTCCTGTGTTACTGCTTGGCTGGAAAAGCTGGAGGCAGCCAAGGCTCCGTTATTGATGATAATTCAGAGTTCCTCACATTCTCACTACCTTAAGTCAGCGCTCCTTCCCCAGCTCCCATGTGAAGGGCCCGGAGCCAAGGCCATGAGCCTGTGTGTATGTGTTCAGGACAGTTAATATTTATGATGCATCTTACTGGGAAAATTAGTATAAAGCTGTGTTCCAACAGTACATTTATCCCATGACCTAGTTTTATGAATAACGTGCTGAAACACGGCCCGCTTGATTTAAACCTTTGTCACCCATTCTGATGGATACAGTGCCTAGCTTTGGCTTAGGCAATACAAGCCAGGATTTGTGCAAAAAATGTGATGTGTATTAGTGCAAGGTAAACAGATGGTAATGCTTTTGTTAATACCAAGTGCATACAAAGATATTTATCAAAGTACCACATGTAAGGTCCATAGTTCTTGGCAGAGATCCCTACACTGTTACATCAGCTAATAAGAATAACCATTTTATTGCATTACACACAGTTTTTGTAGGGTTGCTTTAGACTGCGCAGGCGGCTCCCAAAACTCGCCGCAGTTCATACACCAAGAATCTGATTCTGGATAGTGTTGAACATCTATAATGCCCTGTTGTTTTTGTTGTTATTTTTATTTTATTGCTATGACTCTTGGCGTTTCTCCAGCTCAAATCCCTTCTAGGGAATTCCACTGCTGCTTAGCAGCTCTGAAATAAGTGAAAGAGAGCCAGGTGGTGAATACACTGAAATGTTGGAGGACAGACACGAGAAATGGTAGCGACAGATTTCAAAGGGAAAGATGTTGGGCTGTGAAGATTGGAAGGGAACTGTGACATCCCTCCAGCCACAGAAAAATGCAGACAACTCTGAAGAAGTTTCTGAAGAAGGGTGGCTAAGCAAAATTTATATCAAAGAATGTTGCATCTGAAAACAACAAAGCCGGTTGAGGCTGGCAGAATTTCCTCATCTAGTTTATGCTCTCTTCTTCCACCACCAGCAGCAGCAGGGATTACTTGTATTATGTCCTGGGGAATTTCAGTCCCTGGAACACTGGCAATGTCCTGGGGGTATAATTGGGAACTCTGCGGAAGAGGGAAAGCAGCTTCTCATCACTGCAACCACACGACAAGAATTTTGTCATCCTTTCCTGTCCCCTGGGCTGTTCCCACCCAATAGCACTTGATCTCTCAAGCTGGCAGAGCATGACTGGTCCAGTGGCTACACAGTGAAACAATTTGGAGAATCAATTTGGCTGAAAATGGACAGTTTTTGACATTTTTTTTCCTGCCAGGTTTATTTTCAGCCAGATCAAGTTTCCTAATTTGCTTTACCTTTGCACTGGCTTGTGCCAGGATGGGGAAATGCTGCTCAGGAGAAGGAATGAGCAGGTGGGGAAGGACAGAAGGACTTCTTTTAGGTGACAGTGCTGGACCACATAGATCTGAGGTGTTTCTGCAGATATTCCAAACCCACCTGGACGTGTTCCTGTGTAACTTGCCTTGGCAGAGGAGTTGGCCTGGAAAATCTCCAGACGTCCCTCCCAACCCTAAGGATTCTGTAATTCTGCGTAGGACAGTTCCATGAAAGCCTGGAACTGCTCCTGTGGGAGCTACTCCATGACCTGGAACTCTGCACTGAGAGACAGAAATGTGGGCAAGGTGCTGATGGAAGCCAGCCCTGCCTCAGGTGCCAACTCCCACTGACCTCAGGCCTCAAGCACATAATGTGATCTTGCCTGGGTTTGCTTCCCTGAACCACAGATTGCAACGAGTTGAAAAAATGAGAGTAGGGTGTGTGGGTGAGGACGTTTCTGTCAAACATCCACTTTTTCACCTCACTGTCTGCACTGGGTGAGATCTGGGTCCCCTTATTCTGTGGTACTTTGTTCCAGAGCACTGAAGTTATTGGGATCCTCATGGGTAAAGCGTCACCACAGGATAAGTGAGGGTATGGCAGTGGGCTATGTCACTAGGATGGTTTCAGGCCAGACTTCCAACTCCTTTTTCCTTGGAGACTTTCTTTCAGCAGGTGTAGTTGCATTGACTTTAGAAATCTGACTGTCCTCAGCGATGTAAGATCCTCACGATCTGGACCTTATTTTTTATTACTGCTGTTGTTGTTATTACTATACTGCCTTCCTGTCATTGTAAAGATAATTTACTTTTTCAAAGACTAATTTATAGCATTATTTCAATCCTGTTTTAAGCAGATAAGAAGTGGGGGTGAAGAAAGGACTTCTACTGCTAAAGTCTTACTTAATTCATGGGGATTTAAATTCACCCAATTCAACACTGCTCAGTCAAATTCCTCATTTTAAGGACTTTGAGTGTCTTTGATTTTGGAACGGTGGTGTGACACAGAAGCGAATAGTGTTACATCAGCTCTTGCAACCATCTTCCTGTGAATTTTATGTCAGGATTTTCTAGAGTTGAGATCCAAAAATCCAGCCCCTGATCGGTGGGACAGCTCCCAGGAACTGTGAGCAGGAGAAACGTGGCATCAGAGCACAGGCTCTCTTCAAGACATTTGCCTGCATATCTGCAGCAAGGCCATTAAACCAGTCAACTTCTCGGTCTGAGGTTCCTTTTAAACATTTTCCGTGTTGTAAACATCCCACTCAGATTTCCCCTGAACTGTGGCAAATGCCAGGACTCAAAGGGCTGTCATCAGCTGCCACGGTGACCGCTGCCCCTTCCCTGAGACAAAACACGCCCCTGCATCTTTCCTAGGGCTGCACTCATGTCAGCAGCTTTCCATCCCTACAGCTTCAACAGCTCAGTATTCTTCCCTCTGATGCATTTTACCCCCCAGAGGTTTTTACAGTTTAAAGCCAGCTTGAAGAGACTCTTCGTGGGCTTAAAGTAGTTGGGAATGAAGTGGATGTGCAGTGGGTGAAGAGAAAACTCCAGAACACTGGCTGTTCCTCAAGGGTAATGATCATTCTGAGGCCAAATGGGAGCTGGGAGGATGGATCCCAACCTGGCTGCAGCTCCTGCTACTGGAGCTGTTACATTCTCTATCAGCTTTTGGCTGTTTGAATTCCTCACATTTTTTTTATAATTTTACAAGTGTTTCAACCATTTGCCGGTAGGTGCGACAGGCACCTTGTCTAATCTTTCCTTTTGCTGCCTCTTGTGTCCCTGGGTACCTCAATAAATCATTAGAACTAGGAAAGGGTCCAACACAGCCACAGTCTGTAGCCATGGCATTCGGGAAAGTTTGCATTTGAAGCTAGAAATTTTAAATTTCTGCCAAAATTTCAACCAGATCAGAACTTCAGATCCTATTTTTTTTTNAAGGCCAGAGGCAGGCAGGGGATTTTATTTTTGCCAAGGGCAGAATGTCAAGACTTAACGGGCTCTTCTGCTTGAACTAAGAGGAGAAAATGGCTCCTGTCGGTGGGGCTGCTGCCTTCACAGGCCGCCTGGAAGGGCGCGGGGCACCCGCGGCACCAGCACCAACCTCTGCCGCACAAATGGGTGTGATGCCTTGGGTTTTAACTTCTGTGCTTTTCAAATCCTGTATTGCCTAGTGCCTAACTCTGAAGTCTCTTACAGCTCCTTAGCTGCTCTCTGAGGCCAGACAGACACAACAAAGCTTCTCTGAGCTTGCTGTCCAAGGACACTCGGGCTGTCCGAGGCCTAAAGGTGGAAACTAGGACCAGGAGAGAGGTGGAGAAATTGAAGAGAGCTAAAGTTTTAATTGGTGAATTTATGCTGATGTGCAAATGGACCAAACCTATAACAGTGTAAAGAACTCATGACCTGTCGTCCATCTCGGGGTCCATTTTATGGAAGCAGCCTCCGGCTCCCCAGGGTGTACCTTGAAGGCCCTTCAAATAAATCCCTGCCTTTATTCCCTTACTCCTGTCTAGTCTCTGTTTCTCGGTGGCTGGAGAAGGCAACAGGTGCCCCTCTGCCTCCCATGGCTGCCCCTGAGGTGCGAGGTGTTTGCTTCTCCCAAGCGGACGCTTAGTTAGTGTCACCATTCCACCTGACTCTCGTGTTAAAAAAAAAAAAAAATAAAGATTCCTGTAGTCAGAGAGCCAAAATCAGCTTCTCCTTAAAAGCCTGAAAAGGCAAAGAGGAGATTGAAACCTACGTGGGTCACAGTAACCCTCTCAGAATGAAGAGACTGACACACAATGCTGAGGATGAACTTTCTTTTCCCATTTCCAAACAAAAAAAAAAATAGGAATAGGTGCTTCCAGGCTCTGTTTTTAAATGCAGGGGCTCTGATTCCAGGTCCAATGCCATTTATTTTCAACTGTCTGGACTGTCTCATGTCAGAAGGAAAACCTTTATTAGGTTTCAGCCCAAAATGTAAATGAATTATGAAAGTCAACTGAGCCAGGTAAAACCTGGGGAGGCGAGAATTGTGTGGTGTCAGAGAGAGAGAAAGAACAACAAAAAAAAGCCAAAATTCAGATTATTTTTGAAAAGCACATAGGAGCCTTTAGACACAGAGAGATATGGCAAATTCATCATCCAACAGGCCCCTCCATAAGCTGATGTGGGACAGGGTTGGTGAGGGTGATAAACTCCCGACCCAAGTTGATCAAACCATTTAGGAATTAGGAACTGAATACGTGGACATTTACTGCACAAGGACCTGGTATGATTTCTGCGCCTTTGCTGGTGGTTAAATACCTGTTTAGAATAACCCCAAACTTAAAAAGCTACTTTTAATAGAATTTTTGTGCCAGCATAATGCTAATAAATTCTAAATATATGTGCTTTATGAGTACAGCTGTGCAAATACATTTTCTGTAAGAACCAAAAGTGGGTAAAGAGGGAGAGGAAAGAATTGGGGGGGAGTGAAATCAGTTTACAAGCAAGAAATGGGAGGGGAAATGCAGTTCAGACTGAATGAGACATCTCATTTGGAGGATTCCATTTTATTTTTTTAATAGAATGTAACTGAAGATCCAAGTGAAACTCTTATACAAAATAAAAGTCTTAAGTATCCTGTCTTGATAAACTGTGAGAGAAATAATTTAAATTTTCCAAATAAAGCCAAAATTTGAAAAAGTGTTCAACAGAAAACCTTAATCCTTTTGGCTATAAAGATTCATACACGATTTAAAAAGCACTTGACTGAAAATTTCATTAATTTCTTCTTACACGGATATTTTTCTCATGCCAGCATTCAAGTGATTGAGCAGCATTCTGGAACTTAAATACCAGAATTTAGAGACTGGGGTTTGCATCAATATATACCAATTATTTTATTTCCTCGGGTCCCTGTGTAATTTCTACCTTGGTGTAATAATTTTGGATCCCTGTAATATTTTTTCTTTTCTTTTTCCTCTAACCAATGTCACGAAGTTGATGTTTGTGTGATTGCTAGTAAATTCCAGTGTTATAGAACACATTTTATATTTTCTCTTTCTGGGTGGGATAAGTCAGCTACACCAGTATAGTTAAATTAGAGTGCAAATTAAGTGGGTAGAGAGTTCGAAATACTGAAATATTAAAAATTAATATTAAAAATATTAAAATTTAAAATATGAAATATTAAAAAATACACGTGAAACTTGGTGTTGTCTACCAGCTGTATGAGTTAGTGTCTTCTCAGCCAGGATCTCTGCAAAGAATTTGTGTAAGTGCTTACAAGCAGTCCCTTGATATTTTTATTGAATTGTCAACGCTCTGCTTCTTCTCCAAGAGCAGTAGGCACCGAAAAATAATCATGCCCAGCATAAATCTCCAGAATGAGCACACTAATCCTATTCTGGAATACAGCAATACCTCATAAAATACCCAGGGTGAAAAGCGTTCCCTAAATTCTCCAGAAGAGACACGAGGGAGTGTGATGGGTGAATGGGTTTTGGCAGGAAAAAAAAAAAAAAAAGATACTTTATCATTCAAAAAAAAAATTGGCTTGGGTGATTTTTATATCCATCTACCTCCTTCTCTTTTTTAAAATTAGATTAATTTTCAATGGAAAAATGTGTCAATTTGCCCTAATAAAGGGTCTTTTGAGCTCTGACTAATGCTTGGACAGCAGGCCTCTGAGGAATGTCAGGAGATGGAGCAGCAGCATTCTTCTGGCCGCTGCTCTGTGCGAAATCAGCATCACGGCCCGGCTGCCCCACTACGCTCCTGGAATTCCTGTCAGTCAGATTAGATGTGAAGCTCAGGGCTGAATCACAGAACACGCAGTTGCCTTTTTCCCCAGACTTTAAAGTCGAGGCCAAATCACTCGGATATTTTGATCTTTGGAGCTGTGTGTTCTGCTACCCGGACTCCTGTTACTATTTCTGTTTGAAATGTCAGTGTTTACTCAGTTTCTGTACATGCTTTTCTGTCCTGTTTGCCAGCCTGAGCCCTTTTTATCCAAGGTGATTTACGCTAACTGGAAGATAAAATTATTTGGTCTGAAAGACTTCTGTGGAGACTGAAAAAAGCTATTATTTAAATAAAGGGTGTACAAAGCCACCTTTTACAATTAAACCGGTTTATGCATGTGGAACATGCCGGCTGTATTACGGAGAAACAATAATTTTAAATTTAAAACATGCTCTCCCTCATTACAGAAATATATTCTGCCTTTTTTTTTTTTTCTTTTTTCCCTTCTTCCTCCCCCCTCCTCAGTTCATTTAAACAGAGAGGCCATTCCTTTCTCCATCTGAGTTAAATACCACAGTATCCTTTTCGGCAGGCTTCTAAGCTAAATCTAATCAAGCTGTGTCACAGCTCTGTCAGGCAGGTTGCTCTTTCTTTGGCCTTGAATAATTGGAAGAATGTTGGCACTTGTGCCTGGGCCATGAGAACGTGACCCGAGTTGATATTTAATCTACTTCAGTGCTAGGCTGCACTAGGGCTGGGGTCTAAGCCAGGCCTCGGGAGCAGTGTGTTAGCCATCAGCAGCACTCATTTTACCTTGAAATGGATTCCATTTGATGTATCATTACACCGCTCCAGGAGAATGCTTTAATGAGACAGATACATGCGCTGGAAAGGATTAAATTGTTGTCCTTTAAACTCTTTTTTTTTTTTCCTCTTTTTTTTTTTTTTTTTTTTTAACTTTCCTTGCCTAATAGCTACAAGGTGCTGGGAAGTACCTGGGAAAGGCAAAAAGGTTACAGAGGCGGCCAAAAATAGCTCAAGCTGAAGGTCTGTCATCTATGGATCTGCGAGCACTTTGCAACGATTGCAAATATCTGGTCCACCCCTCTCTTTCACAAACCAGAAATCCGCGCTGAATCTGTAATTATGTTTCCACCTCCCTTGCAGGGAAACTCGGTACTACTGGAGAAAATCAGAACTGCCTCACGTGTGTGTGACTCGGCAGTGCACAAATCGAACGTTCTTCATCCCTCGGGATGCGGGAGAGGAAGGTTTTCCCTCCGCTTCCCGCAGGCTGCAGGAGCCCTCGGCAAGGAGGAAATCCCTCCCCGACCCATGGGTTGCTCCCGCTGGGGCAATCCGAAGTCACGACGGATTCCATTCGTTCTGTCAGCACTCGCATGCACATTTCGGTGAGAGCCTGTGAGCTCGGGGGTGGTGGAGGGGGAGAAAGAGCAACTGGGGCCTTTTCCGGGGAGAAGTGCAAATTGTCCCTTTTTGTCGCCTCACAGGGAAGTCTGGTGCCCTGAATGAGTGGCCGAGGCCGGAGCGTTTGGGAATGCCCCACACCCGAGCCGCTCTTTGAACCCTGCCGAAACCGGAGAGCGGAGCACACGCACGCTTTGCAAAGGAGTCTGCGGCCACGTTTAATTTGCTGTTAAAAAAAGGGGTGATCCCAATGACCCTTTATCTCCGCTAATGAGACGCGTCCGCGCGGACAGCCATTTCCATATTAAATCTCCGCGGCGGGGCTGTTCCTTGCCATCCCCCCCGGTGTCACACCGCTCGTCCGTCCCCTGTGCCGCGGAGGGATGCCGAGGGCCACGGGGCCGCACCCCTGTGTCTCACCACATCCTCCGGGAGATGCCAACAGAGGGAGAAAAGATCTCTGTTGTGGAGCTGCGAGGCACCGGTCAGGTGTGTTACTGATTAACTCGGCCTCCCCTGGAATGTCAGTGACTTCTTTCCTGCCAGGCTACAGCGTTAAGGGATGGAGTGTGCGTCCCTTTCGCATGTACCCCCGCAGCCTGATTTCCACGGGCGTTGTGAGCAGAGACCAGCACCTGCTTGGGAGCCATTCCAGCCCCTGAGTGGGCCTTTTACTCTCTACAGTGAGTCAGACCTGATAAAAGCAAAGTGCTGCTTCCAAATATGATGTTAACTATAAATTTTCCCCCTGTTACCGTGATAAATCATTCCGTGGTGTTGAGAGCAGCCTCCTCAAACCTCTCAGGTCAGGCTAAGGATAAGGCTAACCTTTGAAGACAGCTGATAAAACAGCCTTCTAAATGTGTGTTTGTATTCCTTGGAAGGACCTGGGTGCATTAGCAAAGGTAATGCTAATAGCCTTTTTATACATCTTTTTGTGTATCAAACGATTGGATAAAAATGAAAAACTTCCTGTAGGACAGACAAGAGTGCTCACGGTTGTCCATTACGCACAGTTTCTTCTCTGTTTATTTTGACTGTGAACCCTCACAAGACTAGAAAGTCCATTCCTCTCGCTGGGGATGTTTTCTCACAAGCAGGACATCAGTGTCAGACTGACCTAAAGGAAGTTGTTCTCTCTTACGTTTCCTTTGAGGTTATTTCTTTCCCTTGAAAGTCGCTTGTTTCAAATTAAGTGAGGCCATCAGAGATGATCTTCTCTCACAGTGACAGCTACCACATTGTTCTGCTGGTGGACGTTCTGATTTTAATTTCACCTTCAAGCAGTCCCTTTATTTCATCTGCAGACCACTGGGAAAGTGTGTACTGATCTTATTTGCGGCATGGATTTTCCCTGGAGTACTTCGATGTCCCAGATTTTTGAATAGTTGAGCAACCCACTCCCACCACACCTTTGTCATTATTATCTTCTTGCTTGACATAACCATGATTCATTTTTTTACTAAGTCTTGGATTACAAATCACCTGCAACCCTCCCATTTCTCACTGAAATAAAATGTTTGGGACCAAGCTTTCTAGGACATAAGCAAGCCAGGAAACAGAATATTTGCAAGAGGGGACATTCCTCAACCAGTTATGGTTAGAAACACAAACAAACTCTCCCCCAAATGCTAGAAAAAGTACCACAAAATTTCTGGTCCCTGTAAGATCACCAGGTCTTTCCAGTGGATTTCAGTGGAATAACAGAAATCCAGGGAGAGCAGGACCAGAGGCTTCTGCTGCTTCATTTCTTTTCTCACATCTTGTGTATAATCTTGGGCAAGACACATCTCTGTTCACAAAATCACTTTCAGATAAATAGTCAGGGGAAAATCTATCCTCTAGTTGTGTGACACCCATGGCCAATCAAAATCATACATGTTTATTAATTAACTTTACTGCATGCATTGACTACAAACAGGAAATTAGGATTTGTCCTGCCACCTGCTAATATGAGTCATTATTTAATAATTTTCTAATTCTAATTTTTCTAATTTTTAATTCTGCTGTTATGAAGAAATGGGGTTTGTTATTGGAATATGACAGCACAGTTGACAGACATGATGCCTGAGCAATTTTCACTTCAGGTTTGTTTGCTGGATTCCTCTTGCTGGCTCTTTGTGGAAAAGTGAATCAGGGAAAAGTGAGGTATGACAGAAATGGCCAAAATGATGCCTTCAGCTGGGCAGCAGCTGGGCAGTCTTCAGACAGATGTAAAAACATTACTGGATCCTCTGCACAACCAGAGAAGTATACAGAGAGAAACAATAATTAAAAAAAAAAAAAAAAAAAAAGCTAAGGAAAACCAGGGAAAAGCTTTGAGTGCAGAGAAAGGAAAGGCTGGGATTTGGAGGATTATTCTCCTACAAAGCGGTCAGTGAATTAAAAAGATTAAAAAGAAACAAGGAATGTCAGTGGGAGTGTCTGACTAAGAAACACTCATCCTTACTGACTGTACCTCCCCACAGGACAGGAGCAAACCCTGACAAAGGCAAAGTTGGGGGTTTCCCTCTTTGTACTTGGAGCTAGAGGAACCCTGAACTTAGGAACTTGTCCAAGGGATGAGATATGGCTGGAAAAACATTTCATCCGACAAAGGCAGCGGAAAGAAAATGTGCTTTTTCACAGTTTTGTTTTCTCCCAAATCACAGTATTTTTGGCAGAACTGGAATACAGTCAGTCGCCTGCTACTGAGTTTGGGAGACTTTGATTTCATTATGGTGTGGAAAAGTACTTCAAAATAAATATTCATAGCTTTATGCTTAACTTTAAACAGCTGCTTAAGCTGCTTGAGTTCATAGACCTGGTCTTCATATGTCAAAGAAATGACCAGACACAAGCACAGAGCAAAAGCAGAGTTTTCAGAAAGAAGAAAAAAAGCCTTTTCTGTGGCATTTTGGAAAAGTCCAAGGCGTATCTCCATAGCTTTTGAAATCAGATGCTAAATGCAGTGGTTGGGTTTAGGGGAAACAGAAGAGTTCCCTTTGTTTCGCAGAGTCCTGTCCCTTGAGCTAAATTTGATTTTGCAGTCTTTTTTTTTTTTTTTTCAGTATTGAACTGAACGACTCCTGCAGCCCTCTGAGGGAAATCTGAATGGGAATTTACTCTGCAACATTCACTACAGGTGGAAACATAGATCAGTGGGCTAAATACAGCAGAATTTGGTGTTAATCTGCATTTCCTGCACTGCTGGGAGCGGCTGCCCAAGTGCTTCATATACATCTTGCTCGCACTTATATTCTTTTTTTTTTTTAATGTAAATACAATTGGTTTGTTTTTCTAGGGGAGAAGAAAAAGGTGCTTTCACCGTAGAGTTCAGAGCTGCTCAGTACACTAACTTTTTTCTTCTACTAGAAATGGAAATATCTGGCTTGTATTTAGAGCTTGGACCCAATGTTCTAAGCTGTCCTAGTAAACAGAGCCTACAAGAGGTTCACTGAACACAGCCATTGGATTCAAGCGGCAATTAAATCCATTTCAAGCATTTTCTCTCATTCTGATGACTAGGCTTGAATTTCAGTGGCAGGTTTGCAAACCAGTTCATTAGTGCCTGGCAGTGTTAATGGGCGTGATGACTTTATCCCTGTCTTTTCACACTAGCAAGCTCACACACAGTGGAGAACTTTGCCTTTGAAACCTTGTTTCTCCTTCCTTCTTTTTTTTTTCTTTTCTTTTTTTTTCCTTTTTTTTCCCCCTCCACTATCTTCTTTGCCTTTTTTCACAGTGGTGCAGTTTTAAGTATTTACTGTGGTTGAATACCCAACGAGTTTCTTAATGTGGAAATACTCCTTTTAGTTGCAAATGCCCCCTTTATCATGCACAACATTGTTGTCTTTTTTATTGTAACAAGTCCTTGCAATTAAAGGAGGAAAGGACTCCTGAGGTCATCTAGGCATATTCATGCCAGTGCAGGATTGTTCTCTGCAGAATGCTTGATCACTATCTAATTGTGAAAGGTCCAAGGGATGGAATGTCTTCGGGTGGTTATTCTTCCCAAATTCTTCGAAATTGCATAGCTGGGTTCTTGGAAAGGTCTTTCCAACCGCATCTGGCTCAAAAAGCCCTTTCCACTCTGTCCTTTTATCACTTCCTGTGCCATGGCCATACCTTCCTTGAGCACCTTCAAGCTCTGCCTCCGGAACAACCACGGCCGGCTCACGGGAAGTGTTTCCTGAAATCGGCTCTCTGAGTCTGAAAGAGCCACGCTTGGAATAGCTGCGCTTGGGACACGGAGCCAGCTCCTCCTGCAAAAGGCAGAGCCTGCATCCCCCCAAGCCTGCCAGGAGGGATAGCTGTGTTCCAGCCGGTGTCCCAGCCTATTTCCACCTCTGTGTGTAGCCAGGGATTCCTGAAATACTCCTGCTGTCGGTATAATCAGGGTAGGATTCCAGCTTCCCACGGTTTTCCAGTCAGTGTCCCACCTCACAGGAGCAACAGTCAATGAAGACAAGTCCGTGTTTGCCAGGGAAAGGACATCTCCAGCAGCAAAATGACCAAGGTGGGAAGGAAGTCTGTGGAAGGACAAAGAGCCGAGCACTTAAAGCACCGCGGTTTTCAGGGGAATGTCTGTTTTGCTCCCTCCTTCTCCTGCCACTGGGAATAAACGAGCAGGACAGCACGGAGGCTCTTTAGTGCAGGCATGAACTCAGAAGGGACACCAGGAATGTCAGCTCGCAGTGGCCAGAAGGGACCCAGGAGTGTGAGACTGCGTGAAGAGGCAAAGGGGCTGTTTGGGAGGACTGGGTGAGCAGGAGGCTGGAAATCCAAAGCCACGGCAGCCCTGGGAAATCCATGACATGGGACAAGCAGGGGACCCATGGCTACTGATCTCTGTGTAGAGAAGGTCAGGGTTCAGTTTCTTCCTCTGCCCCAGGGGACTCAAGGCTCATGTCCCACCTCCCAGGAGAGCTCTCCGGCCAATGAGCAAAAGCCTGGTTTGGGTGGGGATGCTCTCTGTCCATCCTGTCCGAGCCGTGCCACTCAGCAGAAAGGAATTCGTGAAGCCAGAGGAAGGATACAAGCGAGCTGGGCTGCGCTGAGGGACTCTGGGAGAGGCGCGCTGGAGTTAGAGCGGGGTGATGGGAGCGCCTGTCAGTGCTGCTGCCGGATTTATGTGAAACAAAATCCCCCGTGCCCTCTGCAGAGCCATTCTTCTTCTCCTCGCCAGTTGCCTGAAGCTCTATCAGTTTGGCATGGGCAAGGTGTGACTATTAATCACTGTCCCAACTCCAGAGATGTTACCACCAGGAGCTTTCATTCTCTAACAAAGTGGAAATCTTCAAAGCTACGTTTAAGGAAAACATTTCAGCATACCAGGAAAAAAAAAAAAGAGGACAGGGAGTGAACTGCCTGAACGTGGTGTTTCTGTAGGCAGGTGATGAGCACAGACTGGTGTAGCTCTGCTTGTCTGTAATAATTTCGGAAGGAAAAAGATTCATCTGCACCTTCAATCAAGCAACGTTAATAATTCTATTTCTACAAGGAGAAATATCTCAAGAAGGAGATAGTGTCAGCCAAATTGGAGATGGTCTTATGACGAGCAGCTTCAGGCAGAAATGGCATATATAGTTTAGCACCATTTCCAGAAGTGTTGTTTGAAAAAAACAAAAATTAAAAATTGTCTCACAGGGCTTAAATTTTACTCCTTAATTTGGTTTCATACCGTGGTCTTGTCTTCGAGTACACTCAGGACTGCACTTTTTCTTGGGGTGCTGCCCCACCAGGGGATTTAATTAGTTCCCAATTTCCTGCTAGCACTTGAGAGGTTCTGATCTTCAACCTGCTGGGCTCTGAAACGCAGCTTTCTGTGGGAAATCACCCACTCTCGCTGTGCACACTGAGGCTGGAGCTCCAAAGCCTTGGCTGAGGAGCTCGCTGTCCCCCTGGCAGGGCTCTGCCCCAGCAAACACAGACCTGCTCCTCCTCTGCTCCCGTTCCCAGTGCCCAACAGCACAGCGGCCCCCACGACAACCCCATGGGACCTCCTGAGCCACCCCAGGACCAGGACAAAGGCTTCGGAGTCCCTGCACCCCTGTCAGGACAGGGCACATGGCACACTCGGGACGTGCTGAGTAGCTGAAGCTGTCGCCCATCTATTTCTTGTGGTGTTGTCAGAGCACAGGGCAGACTCCAAAGCTCCCAAGAATTTGTAAGTTCACCAGTGTGGAGTGAAATCTCAACACTAAGGCAGCCCCTGATCTGTATAATTTAAATCCTTTCTCTTAAGTATGAGTTTCTCGAAAGTGTTTCTCTGCAAAACATCTAAATGTTGTTTTCCCCCCCCTCCCCCCCTTATCTCATTTTGGAGAATGGGAAAGTTTTAACCAGAAAAAAAACCCCAAAATGCATAAAACAGCCAGAGGTGAATAAATGGAAAATATTAGGCCAGACAATTACAGCCGAATGAAGTAAAAAACCCAAAAATCTTTGAGAGAAAATTTTAAGTAAACATGATTGCAATTACTAGTTCCTCCTTTGAAGTACTTCCTGACACCTTTTTTTCTTTCACACATTAAAGCAGAGGAATTAAGTGAAACATTTAAATGAACTAAACCCTGGGCTTCTAAAAATTTGGTTGTGTGAAATATTTGCCACCAAACCTGAGGGTTTCACAGCATCCTATTGCTTTAAGGCATTATTCAGGAGGCTTTTAGGTTTTATCTTTCTTATTGACAGCAAAGTTTACTATACAGTGGGGTGGCAAACAGATTAGGAAAAGCCCGAGCTCTTCCTCCAAAGCTGGATGAGGAATCAGGGCCTGTGCACTCTGCTCTCAAGACTTCAAACATACCAGCTTCTCCCCCCATCGTTTTTTGCATAATCCAGTGGAATCTGACAAACAAAAGACCCTCAGAAGTCAGATGGCATTTAATTTGAGTAGCAGGTAATCAGTGAAAGAGAGTATCCTGGAGAGAAGGTAATTTGTCTTGAGCTGACAATTTGAGATGGATGTGCCGGGGTTATCTGCAGTGTCAGTTCAGTCAGAGAGGAACTGAACTCCATTTCTCTGGCTGGAAGTCTAAATCAACACAGACCTCGGAGATAATGAGGTATTTAACGGGTTCCCTCTTCTCCTCGCTGGAGATCTCATCTTTTCTCACAGAATGAGAGCCTGAAAGGAAAAGGAAAGGACAAAAAAAGAGGAAAGGACAAAAGGGAAAATAACGCAGACGTAAAGGGAAATTTGCTCAGCAAATTAACTATAAGAACTGCATTAATCTAATCTAACTAATGGCACATTTCCCCCCTCAACTGGAGTAGATCGACAGAGTCAGATAAACCACACCACCCTCTTGTGTCCCAGGCTGTGGTTCGTGGAGCACTGGAAGACTACAGAGCGCTTGCTGGAGTCCTTGGAGAGATGCAGGACGATTTCCTTACAAACTATAACATTTTGGGCATTGCCGAAAGTAATATCCAGTGGAATTGGCCAAATCTGAGTCTTCCTTTTGGGATAGAAGCCTCGTTGTTTTGACACTGAGTCCCATCCAGATGAACTCTGGCCACTTCAAGTTGGGGTCCAACGCCATCCAGTTTGAGTTGAAATGTTTCCTTAAATGTTAGTGGCAAGAAATCGAATAAAATCCTCATTTCAAGAAAGAGAAAGTCTAGAGAAACAGAAAAACTCTCGAGAACAAATAGCTAATGATGTTACTTTAGAAAATATGTGAAATTAATCTGGAAAAATTGACTTTTTCTTTTTTTTTTTTTTTTCATTTGCTTATACTGAGGAATGGAACGTCCTGGAGGGGACAGCCTTTGACTAATGTGAACCTATCATTTGTTTTATAGGTCTAAATCAAGATCAGCACTACCATTAAAAAAAAGTCTCAAAAAGCTTCAAGCTAAAGGTCACGGCTCAAGGAAAAGAAAATGTAAATCCTGCTCAGGAAACCACTAAAATATGATCTTAACTTTAAAGTCGATAGCATTGAGACATTTGCTTGGTATTAAGCACACACTTAAATATCTGTCCTGAATGCGAACACTGAATAACAAAAGAACTAAAAGAACACAGGGTGGCAGAAAGAAAGAATATTATTAAACAACGTTCCTTAAACAGCATGGCTTTAATTTCTTCTGTAAAATATGCAAGGCTTTCCAAGAATCTGGCATTCATTTTTGCCTGTCTCTTTGCCCCAGCAACTGGATGCGTATGAATATTCCTATCGATAATTTGAGACTCTGTCCTGCAGCAGAGTCTGTTTTCCTTCAGAAAAGCAGTATTCAGGTTTCAAAGTGGATGAAATATCTGCTCCTAACAACCCAAACATTTGTTTAGCTCCTTGTTCGTACACAGATCTTTGCATTTATACTCTAAAATAAAAAGAAGCAATTCATGTTTTCCTTATGAGTCATAGATCATTCCATTTCCTTATGAATCTCAGGAAGTTTTTGTACATTACTGGCAAACAATTCAAAACAAGATCTCTGGTTTGCAGTGTTGTTTTAAATATGGCTGGCCAACACTTTTAAAATTGAAAGTATTTCTTAAGAAATGATTTATTGTTATGAGTGCAATATTTTGCCATTACAATGTGCTCGAAACTAATGTTTTGCTATAAATCTGCTAAGGAAAATATTTTTTTGAGCCCTTCTTTTCAAGACACGTTGTGGGGGAAGATGATTTTCTAACCAGAGCTATATTTGACCTCTTACAATTTTCCCCACCAGGATTCTCGTGATTTCTCACCAGGGTGGGTGGAAAGAGGCATGTTCCCCAGCAGACGCTTTGCGTGTGCCAGCAGTCGGGGAAATTTCTGTTCCTTGGAAAGTCCGTCCCAGTGCACTAAGACTGAATGGCCAGCCCAGGGCAGAGTTTCTCTGACTGTGGGCTACAATCCCCCCAGGGCCACAAAACAGTTCAAAGGGGGCTCTGAAGTGTTAGAAAAAACAGCGCTGGTCAGCAGCTGCTGACTTTTTCCTGGCTGGAAGACTGAGGCTGTGGTTTCACAAGATTAAGTCTTCAACACCAATTCTGGCTTCTGGTATTCCCTTTCCAGCCTTTTCCTACTGCTTGTTTCATCTTCCCTCCTGCAGAGCACGGGCCCCTCGGTTCTCCTGGAGCATTGGTTTGCGGCTCTGCTGCGAAACGGATCAGGAATTTGATCCAATTTGGAGGAAGACACATAAAAAACGAAGTGTTTCTCTGCCAGGCTATTTTTGAGCTGGACTTAGTCCCTGCTCCAGTTCATCGCACAGATGGATCCATGGCTGTCCTGGTGGAGCAGAGGGAGCGGTGCGGTGCAAGCCCGGAGCAAGGGACGAGGAGCAGGAGCACGGCGCTGGAGGGCTGTGCCGGCAAAACCACAGCCACCAGGGAGACCTAATCACTGGTGGCAAGAGGTTACGCTCTTTACAGAGCGGGGAATTGCTTTTCAGAGCCTTAATTGCTGGCAGCAGCTCAGCTCCTCCAAGGGAAGGAGGTTTATCCCTAAAGCCAAAATTGCAGCTGAGTCCTGCTCTCCTTCTGCCTGTGGGGCACGAACGGCTGCTGGCTCGGGGGCCTGCATGAAGGCGAGTGCCTCAGAAAGGGGCCACCTCCTCCACGTGTTTGAGAGCACAGGCCTTGGAACCCCAGTGGGATTTTTCTCTCATGAGAGACCCAGCCCAGCCTGAAGCAGAAGTTGGCGGATCTCAGGAGGGCATCGTTTGTCCCATGGAGTCACGGCCTTGTGTCACTACCACTGACTCTTAAGAACTTCATGCTGGTGCACAGAGAGTGAAACTTCGATTCAGGGAAGCCACTTCACAGTCAGCCCCAGCTGATGCTGGTCTTCAGAGTTCCGGCAAAAAAAAACAAAAAAAGGGTTGGTCTGAATTACCAAAAGGTGTAATAATTAACCTCAAGACATTGTTACAACTGAGCTGAGCTTCATGAAAACAGAGCTGGAGTTCTCAGAGCATGGTCTTCTCTAGCAGAGCTTTAGGAGTCGGAGAAGATGTGACACAAGAAAGCAAATGTTATGTGGTACCACTCAACTCGCACCACTGCCAGCATAACTCATTCTCGAGGTGAACCCGGCTCCTTTTGTACTCACATAAAAAAAATACAGAAATATCGTTTCAGTGGGAGGAAAAAGCAAGTTAGACATCAGCTGTGACTGCCATTGTTATATTCTTGCTGATTGACTTCTAGCACGTTTTAGATCATGGGAGATAGTCAAGATTCGTTTCATTGTGATAATGAGGGAAACAAGAAGTGGTTCAGCCCATCAGACAAAGGGCTGCATTCTGAAAATATCAAAGCTACCTAGGAACCTTCCTGAAATCGGATTTATTGCCTAAGTCTGCTAAGTTCATACATTCCTAATATACGTGTAAATCCCTTTGGAAAAATAGAATTTAGACTCCCACATCATTTATATGCCTTTGATAATTTATCAGGAGCCGTTTATAGACCAGAGCTGAAAGCCCAAGACTCTGAGCATCACACTGGTTTTAAATCGAGAAGATGTTGTATGAAATCATCATTATCATGATGTATAAAAACATCAGCTTTATCACCCACGTGCAGCCAGAGTAAAGATAAAGAGCTGTCTCCGAGGAGTGGTGACTCTGCCCGGCTGCCTTGCTCAGAGGCTGTGCAAGAGCACAATTGCATTTCATGTGGAACCTTTTGCCTGTGGGAAAACCCTATTTCTGCCCTGTACCCGGGTCAGAAACCCCTCACACTGCTTTTGTCCCAAAGTCTGTGATCTCCGCAAGTGTAGGTGACAAGAAATAACAGAAATAATAAAGAAAATTTTAAAAAAATTTTTTTCCAACGTTGAAAAAAAGTGATTTGGATTCCAGTTTCTGAGAAACAGCTCAGAAAATTTACAGTGCTTAAACCCCAAGGCGGGGGGTTGAAATAGACGTTCACAAACCCCACTATTATTACGTGTGATGCCTCTGACCCTGCCCACACGGACACACACACAGAGCCCGGGGGACAGCCTGGAGCCTCCACCATCAATCACTCCGGCTTCACACAGACTATGGCTGTGACCAGAACGTGTCAACAGCATTTAAGTGATGCCGATGTTGTTTTCCTCCCCTCTTAATGAAATAATAAACACTTATTTGCCGTAGGAATTGGAAACAATTTATGAACGGCGTGAACTTTGTAAGACCTTGTCCCATAGAGGGGCTGTGTTGTATTTTTGTCTGAATTAATCTAGTACAGCCACCCCCAAACATGCAAATTTCATGAATCAGGCTGTCTAGAATAAGGGGGTTGACTTACCAATTCAATATTTAGGGAAAAAAAAAAAAGAAATAATGGATGTTGAGTTTTCTCTTATTTCAGAGCCTTTCAGTGAACGTGGACCAGCACAGCTGAGGCTAAATTGTTTCCTTTCAATGGTGAATGAAAGCTGAGATTCTTTGAAAATCTTGTATTCTGTATATATTTGGGGTTTTTTTTATTGTCATGTTTCCATCTACACGTGGAGAAGGAAATAATCTATGTTAGCAGCTGCATACATAGAGAGTTCCTGTCCCTTAACAGGTTCCGAGCTAAGCTCTAGCTGAGAAATGTTTATACATAAACAAAAAAAAGCTGTTTCAAGCAATCAGTGTTAGATGAAGTTACAGATCCTCTTTCACGGGGTTATTCGTGAGCATTTTATCTGAGAAAGAGCTAAAGAAAGATAATGGAGTGACTTTACAGATGTTTACGGTGAAAATACAGAGACAAAAGCGCTTCTTTGTGTGTTTTCCTTACTGGAGAGGGGCAGCAGCATCCCTGAACAACTGGGGAGGAAGCTGACTTGCAACAGAGCTCAGGGGGTGAGATTTGGCTGGATGAGTTGCTGGGCCACCTTGTCAAGACTGTGCTTTCGCCAAGAAGGGTTGGACCAGACGTGATGAAATATTAAACTCAGGGAGTCCTTTTGCAGCCCAGCAGGCACACACAAGCCCTGTCCTCCGGAGAGGGCAGAAAGGGTGCAAAAACATCTTCCACAAGCAGCCCAAGCGGTGGGGTTGTTCGGAAACAGGATGTCAGTCGACGTTTCTTTCAGAGCGATGCAGAGCTCTGGTCTTGCCCACCCAGTCTGGCTGCTGGTTCAAAAAAGAAGAAAGAAAAAAGAAGAGACATAGCACAAGCCAAAGAAGCCCAAGCTATGTGACAGGCAGTGCCTTGCTGACAGACATTATGTGGGATGCATTGTTTTCCAAATTTCTTCACCTCACCTCAAAGAACTATGTTTATTTTATGGATCACAAACGAGAAATTTTTTTTTTTCTGACCGTCAACCTTGGGCACATTCTTTGGTGCCTCCTTCACACAGCCTGAGCGGGAGCCTGAGCTGTTAATGATCTGAGCTCTCCTAATTTACACATACCAGTGACTTAAAATTCCTGTGTACAGCTCTTACTGTACCCNAGAAAGAAAAAAGAAGAGACATAGCACAAGCCAAAGAAGCCCAAGCTATGTGACAGGCAGTGCCTTGCTGACAGACATTATGTGGGATGCATTGTTTTCCAAATTTCTTCACCTCACCTCAAAGAACTATGTTTATTTTATGGATCACAAACGAGAATTTTTTTTTTCTGACCGTCAACCTTGGGCACATTCTTTGGTGCCTCCTTCACACAGCCTGAGCGGGAGCCTGAGCTGTTAATGATCTGAGCTCTCCTAATTTACACATACCAGTGACTTAAAATTCCTGTGTACAGCTCTTACTGTACCCTATTCCAGTGCGCTGGGGGCAAACAATCCCATTGTCTCCCATATGTTTCAAACAACAAACATAAAACAGGTGATTAAACTCCGTAAACAAACAGGGTTTTCCCAGCAACAAATCAACACCTCTCCACGTCTGGTATTCGCGGAATTTGATAAGCCACCCACTTTGCTCCCTCCCCATTCTTGTTATGTCTGTCCTCAGCCTTCTTCATCTTTTATCCCCACCCTGCTTCACCCAGTCTCCAAAGGCAGGCATTCATTGTTAATTAACTGCTGAAACAGTGCGAGCTGCTTGGTTCATGGGATTGAGATGGGAATGGAGCTTTGGGTCTGAGTTTAAACCGTTTTGAAAGGCCTAAAGGGCGTATTTTCTCACTCAGGAGGAGTGAGGGAGGCAGGAAGGAGGAACGGAGAAGAGAGGGAGAGTTAGGGAATGCAACTGGAAAACCTCAAACCAGTAAATTGAGACACATGTCTTAATCAGTTTGAATGATAGGGGTTTTTGAAAAATCAAAGGTTCTGGTGTTTCTGGTACTTATGTGCTCCCAGATGTAAATACTTGCCTTGTATAATGTTTCTGGGCCAGATACTGGTCTGAATCAGAGTGGTGTAAATCTGGAATTATTCAGGATTAGTAAACACTGCCTTCATACAGGAATTATGATGGCGTAACAGATTAGCTGTCTCTTGTTGTGCTGGTCTATCAAGAGCACAAAATTGCAAGAATGGTGAAAACAGAGAAATTTTTAAAAGCTACTGCCCATTCATTATCAGTCAATGTTTGTTAAATATCTTGCCTGGAACCTTTAGCAGTGGATGGATAAAACT
>VYZQ01056761.1:0-39631 GCA_013400655.1 Mystacornis crossleyi
CTGCCCGGCCTGCGTCGCTGCCCGGCCGCCATCGCTCGCTCCCTCCGCCATGAGGAACCTGCGGCTGCTGCGGGCCGGCGGGCGCCGCTGCGCCGCCGCCACGGGCACCCCGCAGTGCTTCTGCCTGGGCGCCGAGTCCGGCGCGGTTCTCGTGGGCTCCCAGTACGGGCTCGTGGAGCTGCGCTCCGCCGGGGACTCGGTGAGAGCCGGGGCCGCGGCTGCGGGGCAGGGTGCTGGTGCTTGCCGGCGTGTTGGGGTCGGCTTTGGTTGCAAAGCTGCAATGAAGCGTTTGCGCTTCCCGCCAGCGGGAGCGCGCCGGTTCTCGCCGAGAATTCGCCTGTCTCCTAATGCGGTGTCCCTTCGCGGCGGTGTCCGCCGGCTCTTGGACCCTCCTGCTCCTCCCCGCCGCCGCTTGCTGCTGTCTCACGGTGCCGTGGAAGCCGCTACGCTGTGTTCTTGGTGGCTGAAGAGGCTTGTTGTGCTTCTAAAATAATGAATCTGCTTCTTTAAGAGCGTGGATGTGTTAGACACGTGTCACTCGCGTGGTTTAGTCTTAAGCACGGCCTGGCGAACAGTTGCATCAGGACAGGTTCACAAAACAGAAACAAGCAGGCAAAGAGATAAAGAGTACAGGAGGATGCTTTTGAGATTTTGCTGTAGGGGGATAAAAACTCCAAAATACCGCTAAAGTAATAAAATGCTGTTGAGTCATGAATTCCTTTTAGAGCTGGATTGCTTTCTTTTCACTATGCAACTCTGAGGGATCTAATTCCTTCAGTACATTCAGTTCTGAAATTAACTGGCATAAGACCTTTGAGGCTTTCCAGGGATTTAATTTTTAAAGATTGCTGTACCTTAACTACCTAAATGGTTTTCCTTAGAAATTGTTCTTTATGCTGTGTCTAGAAGTCTGCATGCCCCTTTAAGAGTACTGGGACACTTTAAGCATCTAGCCATGCACCTCTTAATGTTGACACTCTGGTGAAATATGAAAAGGGAGTTGAAAGATCATTAGCAGGGTAAATTGCAAGTTGTGTATTGTTTGTTTCCATACATGGGTTTTCTTGTTTTCTTCTATCACTTTTACCATAAGGGATCTTCGTGGTTTTCAGTGGATAAGTGAAGATAAATACTTGCAAGCTGGCTTTTTTCTGGTGCCATTCACACGCTCTCTTCTGCTGTGTAATGCTTTGTGTAACTGCAGTAGGATGAAATACACCTATGGATATTACTCTGTCATTTCTGCAAAAATCCCAGTAAGGTGTTGTGTAATTAGTAAGCCGTTGGCCTCTCCCTATCAAGGTGTCAAGAGAAGTTTCCCTGACTGTGGATGGGTTCTTGCCTGAGGATGGAAGTGGCTGCATCGTGGGTGTTGAAGATCTTCCAGAGCAGGAGAGTGTGTGTGTTGCTACAGCAGCTGGAGACATCCTACTGTGCAATCTGAGCACGAAACAGGTACCTTGGCAGGAGAGACACAACAGTAATGATGGAATTCAGAGGAAAGAATAACACTTAAAATTTCTTTAGGAGCCAGTTGTATGCTTATTGCATACTGAGCTGTGGCTAGTCTCCATTCTCTGGGCAGACAAGCTGATTTTTGTGGGAGCCTTGAGAATGACTAAAGATGGAATATATGCTCTGTAAAAGAACTGGTATTGAAATGGTGGCTTGCCTATCCACAGCCTGGGCCTTCATAAGTTTGCTCAGTGTGCTCCCAGCAGCACAGGATCTGCTGGAAAGTCTTACAGAATCAGGATATTGCTGAGACTAGGTAAAGAATAAAGTAATCCGTTCATAATTCACAATATAGCTACCGTTTTGTTATCAGTTGATACATGTTGACATGACTTCAGATAGGACAGAAACTGAGATACTTGCTTTCTGTTCCTTCCTCAGTGTCAGATTTGTATGATCTTCACCAAGACACTTAAACACCTCAACAGCACCCTCTGAAATCTGAATCAGCTCCCACAGTACCAGTCCAACAGTCCAGGTTTAAGTGGGCATGAGATGATAGTGGTCTGTCTGGGTTAGCTGTAAGATTGTGGTTATTTGCAGCTTGTCTGTTTTGGTTCATGTTCACACCTGATTTGCAGATACCACTTAAATATACTGTTAGCTGTGTCTGAAAAATGTGTCCTGTATTGCAGCTTACAACTTGTTATAAAGGAATAGAAATTAACAAAGCATGTGATACAGGAGACTTTTTTTGCAGTGATAGATGCATCAGAGAACAGGTTTAACTTCAGATCCTTTATTTCGCGGGTTTTTGGCTTACTTTCCAGTTTTAAGGTTGTCTTCCTTTGGTGCAGTCTGGGCACCAAGAAAGAGGTCTGGAAGATTCCTCTGCTTACTCTGAAACCCTCTGTACATGAGTGATATTTACTCTGCTGACTGGTCTCAGTCCCACTTTTCTTACCTGAAAAGATGGTGGCATCCAAGCCTAATTCCTCGAATGATATCATCTTGCTCTTGTATCACAATGAGTGGTGTATTTGTTGTTCTGTTCCATGCCTTTTGCAAATCAGGATAATAATGCATAACAAAAGTTCTCTGCCCACTGTTATTACTTGCTCATGATGGCCCAGTAAAACTAGCCCAGTTTTCCATAAACTTTGACATTGGTGCAGGTTTATACAGTTGTCAAGTTCAACATACGCAGGCTGATCAGAGTTTTACTGTGTGTTGGAATTCTCTAGGTAAGAATTGTTATGTCTGTGTTTTGTGACTAAAGAATATTTACCAGTGTAATCACAGGCCCTTTCAGGCAGTATTAGTATTGACGCTATATGTTTCTGACATAAGACTGAAAGTTGCAGCATAAAGCTCTTTCTAAAACGGTGTATGGTAGAATGTGCTAGACTCTACATTACCTGGGCTCTCACTCATAAGCATTCTGGAAACATTTTTAGTCAGAAATATTTCTTTTGTTTTGCTCAACACAAAGTGTGAAGTTAGGCTTTTGACTTTTTTAAGTAGGAGGCAATTTTCCTTTGCCTTGGTGGCTGTTGGTGTTTGTGCTGGGATAGTGCTGCACTCATGTTCCTGCACTTCTGTGATCTTATTTTCGTCTTGCAGGTGGAATGTGTTGGAAGTGTGGACAGCGGTCTGAGTGTCATGAGCTGGAGTCCTGACCAAGAGCTTGTTTTGCTTGCAACAGGTATCAACAACAGCCTCTAAGCTTTCTGCCTGTAGGAGTCAAACTCACTATGGCCAAAGCACAACTAAGAGTGAGAGAGAAGAAGGAAAAGTTATGAAATTGGGGCTAGGACCTAAAGTGGAAAAAACTCTACCAGATTCTGTACATGAGATTTCATTTCACGATTCATAAGGTGCTTCAGAGATCCCAGCAGAAATTGGATAGGCCCAAAAAACTGGTGTGTGAAGAGTTACTAGTCTTTAAAATCTTCCCAGGGAGTATATTTGATGTTGCCTCAAAAACATAAAGACCTCTTTATATCACTGTTTGACTTCATAGCAGCAAAAACTGTTTCTTGGCCTTTGGTAGGAAATACCTATGTGTCACAGGCCCAAATTAGCTACAGGTATGACTCACCTAGAAAATGAAATTAGCCTCAGACAAAGCAGAATCACAGAGTGCTTGAGATTGAGAGGAAACTCTAGAGATCACCTCTTCCAACCACCTTGCTCAAAGCATGTGACCTAGAACAAGTTGTGGGGGATTGTGCCCAGTTAGGTTTCAGACCCCATAACCCCTGTGGGCATCCTATTCCTATCTATAATCATCCTCAGAGTAAAAAAAAAACTTTTCTTAGGTTTTAAGGGAATTTTCTGTATTTTAGTTTGTGCCCATTGCCTCTTGTGCAGTTCCTCAGCACTATAAACAGCATGGCTGTGTCTTCTTTACTGTACCCCACCTCCCACATAATATTTTTACACACACTGATGAGATTCCCATGGAGCCTTCTCTCCAGAGCAGCCTGATTTGTCTCAGTGTTCACTCATGTGACAGATTTTTCAAGCCCTTAATCATGATTGTGACCATTTGCAAGATTCATTCCAGCATGTCTATGTCTGTCTTGTACTGGGAAGCCCAGAAATGGAGTCAGGATTCCACATGTGTCTCACCAGCACTGAGTAGAGGAGCAAGATCACTTCCCACAACCTGCTGGCAGCACTCCTAATGCAGCCAGGTTGCTGTTGTCCACCTGTGCAGCAGGGCATACTGCTAGCTAGTTCAGCTTGGTGCCCCAGGAAACATAGTTTATTTTTTTGCCAAGCTGATCTCCAGCCACTTGGTTCTCAGTCTGTCTTAGTGCTTGAGATTATTATTTTCCATATGCAAGACATGACTTTTTTCTTGTTGAGCTTTATGAAGTTCTGGACAGCCCATCTTGCCTACACGACAAGGTCCCTGTGGACAGCAGCACAACTTTTCTGCTGTACCTGCTGCTTCTCCCAGTTGTGTCATCTACAAACTTGCTGAGGGTCCCACGCTCCAGGTCATTGAGGAAGATGTTAATCATTGCCCCTAGTGTCCAGAGGCACGCCAGTGACTGACCTCAAGCTTCATATTTTGACAGTGCTGGCAAGCTTTTGAGCTTGGCAGTGCGGCTGTTTTGCACTGTGCTTTTATCTATCCCATGCTTCATGGGTTTGTCTATGACAATGTAGCAGCACACAGCATCAAAAGCCTTACTAGAGTCTAGATAAATTAAATCCATTGTTCTCCCCATATCCACAAGCTGTTCATCTCATTGTAGGAGGTTATCAGGATGGTATGATTTCCTCTTCATAAATCCAGAGTGACTGTTTCCAGTCACCTTCTTGTCCTTCATATCTCAAGAGAAAAGGTACCAGGTACTTGTCTGGAAGGTGAAAAAAATTCCTAAGCTTAGGCCAGAAAGCATATTTTTGAGGAGAAAAACTTGGAAGTGTTCTGTTCCCCTTTGAGGTTTCATGCTTTGAAGGGTATGTTCTCTCTAGTATATGTTTTCTATATTTAGGTACATGACAGAACAATAGGAGCACACAGGAGAACGCCTGAGTTTTTATTTGCTTCAGGTATCATTACCAGTACTGTATTTAATATCTGCCTTGCAGGTCAGCAGACACTCATCATGATGACAAGGGATTTTGAACCAATTACTGAGAAGCAAATCCACCAAGATGAGTTTGGAGAAGGTGAGAGGTGCACTGAAATGAAGTTGTCCTAGCTGATGTAATTGATATGTTGTAAGCATGTGGAAAGTAAGGAAACGGAGCTGAGCACTTTGAAGCCTTAGGAGACATTTCATTTAGACTGTAGTGCTGCTGGACAGCTGAAGGGGAAAGTCAATATTGTTACTTGTCAGCATAAATTCAAGTAAGTTACGTCTCCCAAAGTACTTTCTGGACTACATAACTGCCCTGCGGGTTTTTAGAATAAAATTTTGGGAGAAGGTATGGGTTGCTTGAAGCTATGTATTGTGTACAATAGCACACAGTAGTTAAGGTATTATCTGTACATCTTCCACTACAATAATAATTTCTTCTTCAGGAAAGTTTGTTGCTCTTGGCTGGGGTAAAAAGGAGACGCAGTTCCATGGATCAGAAGGGAAACAGGCAGCACATCGCAAACAGACGGTATTATACTGCCTTTTTTGTGTCAAGCCAGTGCTCTCTCAAGGAAAACACGTATAAAGAGAGTTTCTGTTATTCCTGCTATGCCAATTTGCCACTACCTTTCTGGCAGTTCTCTTCATAGGCTGCTTCTGTCTGCTTCTGTGTTGTCTGAAATCATGCATTTTTATCTTCTTTCTAATTCAAAAAAGCAGCAGGGATTACTTACTACTTTTCAAACCGAGCTCAAAGTAAGATTTGCAAGCGCTCCAGTCCTGAACAAATTTCAATTCACCACGTGTCCGGCTTATGCATTGCTGGTCTATAAGTAGAGACCGGGTGGATGGGAAGGATAGCATGTGATCATGTGAAGAGACAGTCATACGCACTTGGAATAGGAGCAGATTTAATTAGATAGTTTTAATTCTAGTATTTGCTAAAACAACATTTTGAACAATGAGTTTTTAACTTACTAAAACTCATGACGCTTTTGTTGACGCTTTTTAGTGGACGAATTTCTTGCTAAGGCTCTTGAAAGAGCTGTCCGTTTAGACTGACAGCAGTTGCCTTCTCAAGCTTTGATGCGACTTTTTTCTGTGTGACTTCAGGAAGTGTTACCGACATCAGCCTGGGATGATGGCAGGCCTCGGGTGACATGGAGAGGAGATGGGCAGTTTGTTGCAGTGAGTGCTGTCTGTCCAGAGACAGGTATGGCACCAAACTTCTTTGAAATACCAACGTGTGTAAAGGGCTTCTTAAGCAGAATTTTAGGTAAGGCAAGAGCTGGTTGTGGTCTGTTGGCCCCTTAAAGCAAGGGTGAGTTGAGCTATTTAATTGCCCTTTGCTCTGCTCTGGTGTTCTCAGAGCCATTTTAAAGATACGATATTTTGAGTACTTTCTTTGCAGTTTGGTTTTCAGTTCAGTGAGATGCCAAGAGGGAGTACTACTTTGTGGATATTATCTGAACTGCTTCTTTCACCTGCTCAAGCTGTAAGCAATAACCTGATAGGCTCTCAATGCCAAATGGATGAATCTGTTTGGGTTCATATACCCACTGTCCCTTATACCAGAGTTTAGCCTTGCACACTTTTTAAATACTGATAATACTTTTCCCGTGGTTATGCCCTGAAGTCAAAGAGGTAATCAGCATATGCATTACTTCTAAGACTGTAACTGATGTTTTCCATGACAAATACTACTTTTTGAGCAGTTTAAATGTATTGGTCAACATACTGAACTGCACCAAACCGCACTGCTCTTCCACAAGTTTGGGTTTTGGCCGTCAGTACTTCAGATTAGGGAGGATCATAAATTTTTAGGAAGATTCTAACATTTCCATGGTGAAAGCTGGAGGGGGAAGTGACTATGACTGAGTTACATCGGACTAAAATTCCTAACACAGTTCATTCAGTCACTTGGTTACTATGGGAGACCTGCCTGAGACAGAATGAGTTCTTAGCCCTTACGGTGTACAAGAGAATCTCCTTTCTGATGCATGTGCATCAAAACTTGCTCTTCTATCCTCATAAAATTAGGAAAGTCTCTTCCCAGTGTTTTCTTAGACCTTTGTCTCATTGCTCTCTCAACCTGTAGGTGCTCGGAAGGTCCGAGTGTGGAGCAGAGAGCTTGTGCTGCAGTCAACAAGTGAGCCTATCTCAGGATTAGAACAAGCACTGTGCTGGAAGTGAGTAGTACAGCAGTCTGCATGCTGACAGCAGTGTTGCTTTTTATTCCCTGGTCACAGTCTTTGATCAGCATCATTTTATTTTACTCAGTGTTTTGTTGATTTTTCCCAAAACTTGAAGAAAGCTGCGTTCTGGTTCAGCATGAGGCAGAGTAGGCCTTTAAACCCTGAAAATCCTAATACTTGCATCGCAAGTGGGAAGAAGGTTTAGATTCTCTGCGTATAGTCAGTGTCAAGTGGGTTTGGGCTCAACTGTATGAAAAGGAATATTACAGGTTCTTTTCCTAGTGCTGACATTTATTTGGTCAGCTGTGGATATTATGAGTTCTGATCTGTGCTGGACCTGCGACTTTATCAGAACAGTGCTGAGGAAAACACATCCTCTGCTGCCATTTTCTTCATGTCACTGGAAAAAACGTGGAAATACTGGGGTTTAAAATGACAATGATTGTGTGAGCAATAACTTTTTATTTTGTTCTTTTTTAAGGCCTTCAGGAAACCTGATAGCATCTACACAAGAAAAACCCAACAGACATGATGTGGTTTTTTTGGAAAAGAATGGACTTCTTCATGGAGAGTTCACGCTGCCTTTCCGGAAAGGGCAGGTCAAAGTAAGTTCTTTGTCTGGGCTTCTTTGATGAGAGTATAATGAAGAGGACTAGGTCTTTTCCAGGTTCTTCATGCTTATCCTGGTGGAAGAATCTCTGAAAAGAGAACAACGAAGAAGCGTGTGGAGAAGATGCGATGCCCACTGCAAGCCCATAGTACAAAGACATGTGCTACATGATGACTGTAGCCCTGGGGGGTTTCCAGGCTCTATATACTTTCTACCAGGCAAATGAGTCAAAAGTACTTTTCAGCATGTCAGCCATTGCAACAGTGAGGTTATATACTCACATTATCCCAAAGAAGTGAGAAGGTATTGCTAGGGCATTACTTCAGCTTCTGTTCTTGGATGCTGAGAGGTCTTTTGGCAGATTCTTCCTCAGTGTCAGGGAAAGCAAAGAGAAAACTGCTGTCATTTTTGTGGCCTCTTCACCTGTGGGGTTCTCAGGATGCCTTGTCAGGAGCTTTGTGATACATGAGGGCTCTGTTTTTGTATTAACGCACGCACCTTTCATTGCTGAAGGAACACCACCTGATATTGTAAACTATCTGGGAGCAACAATATCGGTAAGAGCCATGTTTGTTTCTGCAGGTTAATGAAATGCTTTGGAATGCAGATTCTACAATCCTGGCTATATGGCTGGAAGACCTGAAGGTGGAAAATTCCAACAGAAACACTTACGGTGAGAGCACTCTGTGAGGCTCTGGCTCTTAACGCTTGCCTGCAAATGTGGTTAGCAGTGGGTACTTACCTGCTAGTTAGGAGGCACTTTAGAGGCTTACCAGTGGCTTTGAGACCCCTGTGCTGGTGTTGTGGTTTAATCACAGACAGCAGCCAAGCCTCTCGGAGTCACTTTCACACTTCCCCACCAGCAAGATTGGGGAGAGAATCAGGAGGGTAAAAGCTGAAAAACTCATGGGTTGAGATAATAACAGTTTAATATGAGAAAGCAAAAGCCACACATGCCATGAAAAGCACACCAAGGAATTAATCCACCGCTTCCCATGGGCAGGCAGTTGTTCAGCCATCTCCAGGAGACCAGGGCCCTATCGAGTATAACGGTTACTTAGGAAGAAAAATGCCATCACTCCAAATATCCCCCTCTTCCCCTCACTTTATATGTGAACATGATATCACGTGGTTCCTTTAGTCAGCTGGGGTCACCTGTCGTGGCTGTGTCCCCTCCTGACCTCCTATACATCCCCAGCTTCCTTGCTAACTTGGCAGTACAAAAAGCAGAAAAGACGTTGGCCTTCTGGAAGCCCTGCTCAGCAATAACGAGAACATCACTTACCCACCCTGTGTTCAGCACAGATCCAAAATACAGTCCCATACTTGACACTATGAAGAAAATTACCTACGCCAGCCAAAACCAGCACAGCTGGTGAGAAAGAACTGGTAGTTCAGTCTGAGCTCAAAGCATCTTCCGGGCTGCTGTAACTGGAAGTGGCACAAATGGAATACTAGAGGTGTGAGCCCCTCATTAAACAAGGGTACCATCTCACAAGGGCAGCTCAGTGAATTCTAGGATTGACTTGCACTTGCACTTGCAACTTGTGTTGTTTTCTTGTGCTGTGTGATGTATGACACAGCTCATGGACTGTTCTCAAGGCGAGAACTATTATTTTAATTGCACTTAACCCACCCTAGAAGAGCAGTGGTAGTTGAGAGGGAGAGTGTGGACACTGACAGTCTGGTCAGGGAAGAATTTTCCAGCTTCCAGCCAGGGTTTGTAATAAAGTATTGTTTTCTCACAGCACGGAGCTGGGAACCGGGAGAAGTTTTGAATAAGCTGTCTTCCACCTGTTGTTTTTTACATCTTGTTGTATTCATGGGTGTTGTTGTAGCTAATCAATGATGTTAAAGGAATGTTCATCCAAGAACCGATAACTATGTCCCACTGGGAGTGAACCTGTCTATAAAGAGAGTGGTTTTTTCTTAATAAAGGCCTTTTCACATCCTTGGATTATGTCGCTCCTTTTCGACCATCCCCAATACAACAGCGACAGGAGGGTTTGAGCTGGGTCTCAAATACTAGTCAGTAGTAACTATTTTTTTTTCTACAGTTCAGCTGTGGACCACAGGGAACTATCACTGGTACCAGAAGCAAAGTCTACACTTTGGTAGCTTGGAGGAAAATCAGTTGGTGTCACTGCTCTGGGACCGAGAGAACCTGTATAGACTACATATACTCTGCCAAGGCTGGAATTACCTCTTCTATGACTGGCATTGGACCACAGACCATGGGCTGGGGGAGAACAGTCAAAATATGGCAAATGTGGCTGTTATAGATGGAGGTAAGCAGTGGGACAGCTTTCCAGCTCTAGGATCAGAAAAGGTGGTGTAGCCCCTTTTGTATTCAGGCTGGATGGGATTATGATAGTTCTTTTAGTTGTTTCTAGAAAGCTTTTAGGGAGGGGTCTATGCAATTGATAGAAGCTTCATGGGTGGCTCAGTGGAGATAACCACTAAGAGCACAGCAACCATTTTCCTGTAACAGAATTTCTACTTCCAGTAAACAATCCAGAAAGAGCCTCACTAACATTTGGACTGCGGTGCATCTTGGATTTTCTTCTCTTTTCTTCCACAGATAAAGTGCTTGTCACAGCGTTCCAGCATGCTGTGGTGCCTCCACCCATGTGTACCTATGAGCTCCAGCTCCAACAGGCAGTGAATCAGGTTGCATTTCACACAGATTCCAAACATGGTGGGGACATGGCTATTCTGGATGCTGATAACAGGATCTCTGTGTACAGATACGGTGAGAGCATGTTGCAAGCTCATTAAAGGAAACCCTGTGTTCGTGACAGCGGTACTATGGGGGACTGGTAAGGTGGTGGTCGCTTAAACCTTTACACAAGACATACTTGGTTTAAGTGTGAGTTCAGGCTCTGTTCTCATTTCCAGTAGACTGAGCGACAGAGAAGCATTTTGGTGGCGCATTGACTTTGTGAGAACAGTGTTTGGCACTTGACTATGTAATTGTGCTGGTAATATTCCCCTCCCTAGCTTCAGCTTGAGTGGAGCATGTGGTATCTTGCATAAGCTGCTCTGATGGCATATGCTGACTGGCACAGGGAAGTGCCTGAGAATCTGTCTGGGGCACCCAGCACTTTCCAAAGCAGTTCTATATACAGTGTGCTGCGAGGAAACAGCTGTTTTGTACCTCAGTGTTGGAAGGTGACCGTCTTCCTCAGAGCAAGTGTTAATGAGAAGTGTTTTGACTGTACAAGTAGGCATGGCATTTTCTGACTTTTTTAATAGTTTCATGTAGCATCTACTTTTTTATAAGATTGAAGATGAAAGGGGCTCTGTTGGGAGGATCTCTAAAGTCTTCTTTGTTCTGCTTTGCATTTGCTAGGACAGAGTACAGTGAATGACCCTACTGTGAAGTTTGGAGCTGTGGGAGGAAATGGGTTTAAAGCAGCTGTGGAAACACCATACCTGGATAAAACCTACAGGTAATACAGAACTACTGCAGCTGTAGAGGGGACAAGAGGATTGTATGTGGCTGGACGCTTTAGAGGTCACAGCTCTGACCACTTTTCTCAAGTTTTTTAAGAGGCTGTCGGATAACATGGTTTCATTTTGTTCACACTGTGTGTGCAGGTAGTGCTGAGAAGTGCCCTTTACTGAGGTCTCTGTCTAGCAGAACCAGTGACTGTCAGTGACAGCACTGAGATATCCCTTCCTGTGCCTGGTGCAGCACTTTGGCTCTGGGAGCAGGAACACAGAGGAATGATGGTGCAGTGCCCAGGCCCATGACCATGGCATACAGAGCAACAGAGTTGCTTGCATGGCAGAGACAGTGACAAGGTTAAAAATCCCACCATGGTCTCTGTTTGTTCCTAGAGGTAGTTGGCATGGAAGCAGTACTACCTAGGGAAAACAGATGGAGCTTCCTAGGTCTCATCCTTTATCTCCTATGGCAGAATTCATGCTTTGGGTATCTGTGTTTCTGCACTGGAGCCCTCCCAGCCATGCTGTTAGCCAGGCTGTGCTTAGTAAGTCCTTCACCTCTCTAGTGAGGTGGCCTACTGAAATCAGGTTCTATTTGTGTCCCGACCTCTCTTATTTTGTGACAGAGTTGATGTGAACAGCGGCAGCAATGAAGTGATGAATCCTCTGGGGCTCCGATTTCTCACCTGGCTGCCAGATGACAGCTTCCTCGTTGTTGGTCAGGGTCAGCATGCTGCTCAGTCTGTCCTTCACCATCTGACTGCAGTGCCTCGTGTGGCTGGAGCTGAAGAAGAGTGCCTGAATCTACGGTACTAGAGATCTGTCAGTTGTGGCTAAAGTCTGAGAACGCTTCTGGACAGTGCCTAGAAGGAATTAAGTCTTTTATTAGACATGCATCCTGGAGGTTGTGGGTTAAGGAATTTGGCTCTCTTCCTGCAGGAGAACCAAACAGCTTGTGAAGCTGGCTACTGGTCAGCATTTGTCTGTAGTCCTAATGCCTACACCCAGCCTGGCAAGGGTGCATGCTAAACGTGCCTGTGTCAGTAGAGGATGGCTCTGTTCCTTGGAATCTGAGGCGTTGGGGGAGGGGGGATGGCACATTACACTGAATTCCTCCATTCTACCTTTGCCCACCATTATCAAGGTCCAGAAGGGGGCCACTAGCAATCGAAATTGTCCTCCTCCTCCTCCTCCGCCTCCTCACCTGCTGGTCTTTATGGGGCCAGTTGAGCTAAAACCAGGCACAAAAGAAAGCCACCTGGGGTACAGAAATACGGTTCCCGAAGAGATTGGAGAGCTGCTTTCTGCAGCACTCACACTGCAAAGACAGAATGATTTGCATGTGAGCTGTAGAACAGAAAAAGAGGCATGTGTTTGCCGAGTGCTGCAGTGCAGACAGTGACCAGCACACTTAGGCAAATGCCTGTTGGCTGGAGTTGCTGGTGTTCTGTGGTGCCACTGTCAGCTGACATAGGTGTGAGAAGACTGCAGAAGATCCTTACATGAACAAAGCATGTCCATACTGGAGATGTACGTCTTTTCGTTTGGCTACAAGAAAGGCAGGAACAAGGTATTAAGTGTATCTGCTGTGACTGATGTTCTGTGTTTTCTTTGTTTTTAATCAGGTTGTCAGTGCCTGTAGATGGCGAAGTGATCAGCCTGTACTGCAGCCCAGTGACCAAAACTGTAGCTCTGCAGCTGACTGATAGACGGATCCTAAAATACCTGTGGGGTAAGATGGGCCCTGTTAGCTGGACTTAGTTGTAGTTATTACATATTTCTTAAAAGGTTTAATTGACTTTCAGGGGCTTGAGTGACTCTTGCTACGTAGTTGGTGCTGCCTTTCCTGTTTCCTCTGCTCCCAGAAATGGGCCGAAATTAGTGATTTGTGTCAGAAATCAATTAACAGTAACTTCATATGTATACACATACATATGTTAACATGCATATGCACACACACTAAGTTCAATGCTGACTGACTGCCACATACACAGTGGCATACTCTCTCATTCCATGGTGGAATAAAGGCACTACTGAGCCCCTAGAAATTACCACTTTCTTGTCCACTGTGCCAGCATGCCTCCCCTCTGTCAGATAGTGTAGCTTATTCCCAGTTCTAGTTTTCTTGAGATACATTTTAATGTCTGAGTTTTTGATTGGTTGGAAAACAATTAGATCTTCTTTGCTCCTTAGAGGCTGCTACTCCAGTCCTTGAGCCGTGGCAGAGCAGCAGTGGCTCTGCTGTTCAGTTCCCCTACCGTTGTGTGCAGACTTCAATCACGAGGATCGGTGGTGAAGTAAGTGAGACTGTGAGCAGATTAAATTCTCTACTCAGTTGTTCTCTGTGTCAAAAGTACACCATGGTCCTCTGCCCAGGGCCCAGTGGTACTTGTTCATGATGTTCTTCATAAGGCCCTATGCAGAGCTGAGAGCTTATTTTGCCTTGCCTTCTAGAGCATTTCTGGTGGATTGCAGTTAACACCCAGTCACCCCATTCTATGAATACAATGAATAATTTCATAGAAGAGTGAGAAATTTCAGATTAGAAATTTCTAGCAGTTACTGCCATGCTCTTTTTGAAAGGACCTTTTTGCTTTGTTTTATATGAATTTAGCTTGTTAGCCAATATGGATGCGCTGAGTTACTGCAGATCTCCTACTACTGGTTTTTCCTACTGCAGACAGTTTCTTGATAGTTACAGCAGCTTAAAGAATGACTAGCTGTTTTGCTGATATTTCAGGGTTTTCCTTCCTTCAGTGTGCATCCAGCTGTAGGAAGCTGCTTTGCTCTGCTCTGGGGTGGTCCTTTTCCTCTGGTATCCTAGACCAAGTGCTGCTGAATAGAAAAACGTAGATTTCTAGCATGGCTTCTGCTTCCATTTTGTGACTATGCAGTTACAAGATAGGCCAAGCTGGATTTTCAGCCGGCAGTGTTTGAAAATGCTTTAGTTTAAGCCCTCCTTGAAGAGGGGTTGGATGACTTGCTGTCTGGCTTCTCTAAGTAATTAACATAAGGTACTTGGTACCTAATTGTAAGGTACTTCAATCCAGTGCTTGTCAGTGTTGTGAAATACTAGAGGTTCTGGTGCTGATAGCTCACAGTTGTCATGATTTTAATTACAGGAGGTGATCTTGGGCCTCACAGATCGATGCCGGTTTTTTGTTAATGATACTGAGGTACAAAGCTTTTGCCCCTCACTCCATCCCCGTTTTCCCTGCCAAAGGCAGCTTTCCTCTTCTGGTCTAAACTGTGATAAACCTCATTTTTTTACAGGTTGCTTCTAACATCACATCATTCGCAACATACAATGAGTTTTTGTTGGTGACAACCAACTCCCACACCTGTCAGTGCTTCTGCTTGAAGAACTCATCTGTGAAAGGTAAATAGCAGCACTGGCTGTCGGCTGATGGTAAGTCATAGCGTTTGTCTTGAAAGCACAAGATGTCCCCATTTTTCACATCGAAGCCTCCTGTATTTGGGTTCTTCAAAGGAACTGTTTCAGAGTTTCAGAGACAAGAATAAGAGGGTTGCTTTCAGAAATCCACCAAAAAGCAAGGAGCTCAGGGAACTGACTATATATCACATAATTTTCACAGGGAAGAGGATTTGTGCTGTAGTTGATCTTTACACTGTTTTCAACAGCCTAGCTCTGCATTCCCTCCCTTCCCTCCAGGTCCAAAAGACGTCTGTGCTATTTGAGGGTGTGTGGTAGAGAGGGAATCACTCTCAGTAGAAAGAATTTCTTGTGGTGTCTGACTATGAGAAGTGTGATGACCTTGGTAAAGGCAGGATGACAACTTACTGGTCCTTCACACCTTTCAGTGCTACTCTTATCTGGTCTGTTGAGCTCTGTCATCCTGTTGTACAGAGGGCACACCTCTGCTTTGTGTACAGGTACAGCAGTGATTAGCACTGAGCGAGTTCTCATCCTGTCAGGAATTGCTGAAGATCGCTGCTGTGTTGGTGGCTTGGTTGGTCCAGTACAACCTTGCCAGGCTCCTGCAACATAGGAGGTCCTTACTGGGGCACTGTGCTGCATGTGCCATGTGTGCTGATAAATGTTGCCTTCAGCCCTCCAGGCTGGCCTGAGCAGTGCTGCTGCACCCAACAGTGAGACCCTGCGCAAGGTGGAGCGAGGCTCACGTATCGTCACCGTTGTTCCCCAGGACACAAAGGTGGTGCTGCAGGTCAGTGCTCTGCCCGTGTCTGCTGATGCTGCGTTCAGGGTGTGCAGGGGCCTGTCACAGTGGGCAGCTGGCCAGCCTGCAAGCAGTGTGTGCCATGCTACAAAGCTGGTGCCCTGTAGTGCTGCAGCACACCACCTCACAAATCTCCAGCTGCCTGGCTGGATGCAGAGGGATTTTGAGCATGCCTGTGGGAGTTAGGTTCAGTACAGGCACATAGGTATGTGCAGAACTGGGAGAGACTGTTCAAGTTCCTATTGGCTGAGGTAGTGTAGTGCTATGTATTGTGGCCTCTCACATGAATCTCAAGACTCATTTCCTAGTACTTACTAGCAGCTCTCAATTAGCCTTGGCACTTAGTTTTTTGCTGAGCTCACTCTTCAGAACCGGCAGAGGTTCACAGAATGGAGAAGGATGTAATTTGAGAGGCACTTCTAGGAAGTATGGAGCCCAACATCCTCCTGGGCAGGGCTAACACGAAAACTTGATTGGATTGCTCTGGGTAATGCTTGTTTGGGTAGAGTCCAGCCTTCTGAGGAAGGAGTGTTTCTAAACTGAGAGAATGTTCAGATATTTTTCCATAGTTGTTGATATTGCATGTCCTCTGAAGTGAGCAAACAGACCTGTGCACTTGGAAGTAGCAGACAGGCCTAAGAAATTGGCCACTTTGCCTACAATGTAGGCAGAGTAACTACAAGTAAGTAATTGTGTGGATCTTGTGTTATAGATGCCAAGAGGAAATCTGGAGACCGTTCATCACCGTGCTCTAGTTCTTGCCCAGATTCGGAAGTGGCTAGACAGGTAGATGGCACTGGTGTATTCTTGTCTTCCCTCCCCCCCTGTCTGAGTTGTTAGAGGCTGACTGACCTGGAAAAGAGAGGGAGGCTAAACTAAGAGGATTTGAGCTTGTTAGAGGGAACAAAACTGTTTCTGGGGTGACCATCTAGAAGTCTAGCTTTCAGTGGTGCCAGGTGCTTCTCACTTCACCACTGAAAAGCTTATTATGTGTGCTGAGATTGTGTGGGTGGGAGAAATGTTCATCTGCTCCATTCTCCAGACATCTCAGTCACTTCAGGATTAAGCTGGCTGTTTTCCATTTTTTACTGAATTCATTTACAGTTAAGTTTTCTGAAAGGGTAATTGATCCAGAATGTAACACTCTCTTTTAATGGAGATAAAAATAATCTAAGTTCTCTATTGCTTCATCAACCTTGCATGCTAGTGTGTCCCACTGCAGAGGGCAGCAATGAACAGCGTTGACCTTGCACATTTTTCTGGAGGGCAGTCTACACAGCTTATTGTGTAGGCTGTTCTCGTCCCACTGGTTCTGTGCTTAGCTCTAGTCAGTTGCCTTTATTTGCGGGTCTTGCATCTTATGCACTGTGTAAACTGTCCCACTTGACTCATTCCTCCAGGCTTATGTTCAGGGAAGCTTTCCAGTGTATGAGGAAGCTGCGAATCAACCTCAATCTTCTCTATGACCACAATCCCAAGGCAAGTCTGCCCAGTTTTCTTGTGTTGTGTGCCATACTAAACTACTGTGGAATCCATCACCACTGAACAGTGGGCTGAAAAATGTAGGTGGTGCTGTGATTCCGCTTTCAGCAGTGATGGCTGTTCTGCACTGCAACATCATCATGCACACAGACCTGATTTGGCATTTCCTTCATCCTGTACTTTCAGACAAGGTCTCTGAATTTGTTCTTGTACTTGATGTACATGTTCTTAGTATTCAGAATAATAGTGATAATATTCTTGTTCATTTCAGGTATTTCTGGAAAACACGGAAACCTTTATCAGGCAAATAGATTCTGTGAATTACATCAACTTGTTTTTCACAGAACTGAGGTGAGTATGAGTCTGCAAATGGAAGCATGCACAATGTGGTGGTAATCAGTGGTGGTAAATTATTTTGTCAAAATATTGGCAACTCTTTGATATGGGTAGAAGAAATCAGAATTCTGGCATGCTGAGTCATAATTGAGTAAGCTCAGTAGTTTCAGGGATGGTGTGTCTTGTTGGGAATTCCAGCCTTACAGGCAGCCATTAGATTTTTGCAGCAAGTAATTAGTACATTTTCTGAGTGCTTTGACTTCTCTGCTGGTTTGCTGTAGAGCAGTAAATGAGAACAGAGAGAATTTTGTTCCCTCATAAAGAGGAGCAAGGTGGCACTGCATATCTAGAGTCTGAGGCCAAGATACTTGCTTGGATCCTCAAATCAAGTCCCCTGACTTCTTTCTTTAAGGCTCAGTAATGAGGCTTTATGGTCATGGTAATTTCAGGACTTCTCAAGCTTGCTAAAGTAAATAGTTGTGTAGGAACTGATGCTGTCACTTAGGTGTTTGGTTTGATTTTCAGTGCTGACCTGACCGGAAATAATAGCAAATAGCTTTTTTTTCTGAATTGGTCAGCGGATAAATCCATAGTGGATTTGGTAGAAGACAGCTATACCTTGTAAATCTTGCCTTCTTATTTTTTTGTGCTACTGAAGTAGTTGTTTGACCAGTTTTAGGGGTTTTTTTTAATGCCTCTCTTGTCTGACAGTCAGATTGGGATGGCAGAGATTTTGGAGAGCTTTCTGCTCGTGTGGCAGTTAATTAGTAGTTATTTTCTGCATGTATTTGAGTTCCTTAACCTTATTGTCTTTGCTCCGGGCTATGTGATGGACGGTGGTCTTATTCACATTATCTGTTTTTATCCAGAGAAGAAGATTTCACGAAGAGCATGTACCCGTCTCTGAACGGTAACAGCAATACCCAGCCACGCCAGCACCCTGATCAGAAAAAAGTAAACCTCATATGTGACGTGATGAGAGTTGCCATGGAACACATTGACCCTCAAAAGTGAGCGCTTTGTTACTGTAGGTGAAGGAACCATTAGAGAGATTTCTAGTAAGTCATTGACAGGAAGCAAAGCTGTCCTTGACACCAGTTAATTTGCTCTAGGTTCTCTGAGGTGAGCCTGTGCTCCGCAAAACTAACTATACCATGCCTTCCTTCTGCTGAGGATGCTGTCCTGGAAACATCTAAAAATTCCACAGATAGCATACCAATGTTTTACTACCAGAATTAAAATAATAGATGCAGGATGCTTATAAAGGTTTAGGATATACCCCCAGTTTAGGATCAGTCTATGTGGGAATGGAGACATGAGCAAGATTTTCATCTGGGTGAGTTGCTGACTGTTTGAAGCAGCTGACCCTTTGGAAAGGTATCAGCTGTTCCATTTGACACTGAATTACTGTGTAAATGATCAGCTCCATGTTCCTGATTGATTATCTTTTTGGTAACCACCCTCCTTGGATGAATCAACACCAGACAAGGATAAAAGCTGGGAAAATAGGATAATAACGGTGCCTGGTGAAATGGTGCTAAACTATTGGCAGCTTAATGTTTAACAGTAGAGAGAGGAGCGACAGGTGGTGGGTACCTGCTGAGCCCTGAGAATTTAGACACTTTCCAGCAAACTGTTTCAGAAAATAAAGCATCTGCTTGGATGGGAAACCTATTTTGAAATAGTAAATGTGAAATGTATGAAAGTATAAATAACATCCTAGAAAGCTTTCCTTTTATAAAAAAAGGCTATTTTCATGCCAAATTTCATTTGGAAGACTGTGTCCAGCTATCTGAAATTTCAGAGAGAGATACATCCTCTTCATGCTGGCTGGCATGATAAGGAAGCTCATTCTACTCGAAACACACCTCCAGCTTTGTGACATGTTTGGGAAGACATGCTGAGTAGAAAAATCTTTCTGGTATATTCTGTTCCCATATTTGCTACCTTCCTTTAGGAGGATCAAAGTGCCTGAGCAGTTTCCTTTTTTTTCTTTTTTTTTTAAGTAGGATGTAAACTAGAACTTGCACAAACTGCGAAAAAAGGAATAAGCTGTGTTTCTGCCTTCTCACTTTTTCATCCACTGCTTCTCTTTTCTGCAGATACTGCCTATCGATACTGACAGCACATGTAAAGAAGAGTCCTCCAGAACTGGAAATTGCTCTCCAGAAGGTTCATGATCTTCGAGGTTTTGTATCAGGAACTCAAAAGTTTTGAAAATGGGTGGTTTGCAGGAGCTTTTTTTTAAGGAAACCTTGCTTTTCCAACCAAAACTGTTAAGGAGAAAACTTCCCTGTCTGACCATCCAAGAGCCACACTGGCAGTCATGTTTGCACCACCTGAGCTGGGACCAGCCCCCACGCTCTGATCAGGATTCCTTACCAGTTCAACCCCAGGTTCCGTTCCCATAGCAGAGTCTCAGATGTCCCCATCCTAAACATAATTTAGTCTTGGTGCAATAACTAACAAAATAGCAGGTCCGGCTGGTGCCTCTGAGGAGGAACCCTGAACAAAGGAGCCCCTTGGCATCTGAGAACTTTTATACCTTCACAGTCTATCCCTGCAAAAATGTGGAGGTCCTCAGCTCCTGCTGTGTCTCAGTGTCTCACAGGTCTCTGTCCCCTTTGTTATGCAAGGGATTGGCAGTTCACACTGGAGCTCTCACCACCCAGAGCTCAACCTGCAGCTGCCACTGCAGCTGCACCCTGAGCTACTGCACTGAATGTGTTCCTCAACACTTGGATTGTTAGCATGGATCACCAAGGAAATTATTTTAAGGTGACTGTTTATGGAGCAAGCCAGAAAACAGAAATGTGCTTGAAATTAGCTGTGTGTTTAGGTACAGCAGCATATCAGTTAAGATAGGCTGCTATACATGCCCTCAAATCACCCTTTTACCTAGGTTTGCTGGCAGATACCCCAGAGTTGGACCTGTTTTCACTTTCCAGTTGGAGCTCTACTTCTCCCAGCATGGAACAGGAAGTTCCTATTCTGGATCCTGGTACCTCAAACTAGCAAACACTCCCTTTATTCTGTGCTGATGATTCTAGCTCATCACAGTTGTACACTTAGTGCTATGCTTGGGATGGTCCTTGAAGTTGCCCAGTAAAGGCAAAGTAACCCTTCTGCAAGACAGAACAAGCTGTTAGTCTGATGGTCCCTCTCTGATGTCAGGGTTGTGCTTGATGATGCATCCCTTCCTTGCAGCAGGTTCCACTGCTGGTGGTGTAACAGACCATATGCTGCTTTATCTCGTTGCAGAAAGCATTACGCCAGATGTCCAAGCTGTGAGTGCAGAAGAAGCACTGAAGTACCTGCTTTTCCTTGTGGATGTCAATGAATTGTATGATTATTCCTTGGGGACGTACGACTTTGATTTAGTCGTCATGGTGGCAGAAAAGTCTCAAAAGGTCTTGGCTTATAGTTCCAGCGAAGGAACTTAGTTTTTTTACTTTCTCAAAGGTTCTCTGGAGTCTGCAGATCAGCACACATGTTTTCTTAGTAATGGCTCTCTACTCAGGCAGGATACCAGTTGCTCAGAAGCCCTGTGTGTGTGGGATGATGCTGGGAAGGTGTCACGTCTCTGCATCCTTTGGTACTTCTTGAGCACAGCTTTGGAAATTTATTTGTGTTCAAGGTGAAACAGTGCTCTTCTAGAGCAGCAAGGCGAAAGAGCTCTGGGGAAGGGAGGGACTGGTATCTGAAGTGTTGAGAGTGCATGCCTTCCATTCTCAGTTCTGTACTCCTGATTCTTTCTTGTGTAGTGGTGCCCATGATAATAGCGTGTATCTTCACATGGGTTTAATGTGAAATCTGTGCACTGAAACGCACATCTGCATCTTCAGAGTTTCCTAATATTACAGCAAATGCTGCTGCCCATCAGTTAGAACACCCTATTCATGTTAATGGGTTTTATGACCTTTGGTGTGGGGAAGTTGATAGCTTTATGGCTGCAAATTTGTACATAGTCATAGATAATTGAAAACTACTATTTGATATGACACATAGGCTTGAATTTTAAATGTTACCAGCCTTTAGATACTGCTGAAGTCCATGTGGGAGCCTGGTAATTTAGTTAGTAATTTCTGGCAAGAGTATATGCACAAATTGATTCTTTAAGATGGCTTACATTTGGGAAAAAAAAAGCCATTTTTAGTGTGTTCTCATATATTTTCAAATATGGGACCGTCCATTGGTGAAGATGGGGGCAAATAAGGATTTTAGCAGATTAGCTTAACTGCAGTTTTTATTGTTCTTTGCAGGACCCAAAGGAATACTTGCCCTTCTTAAATACCCTCCGGAAAATGGAAACCAATTATCAGCGATATACAATAGACAGACACTTGAAGAGATACACAAAAGCTCTTGGCCACCTCAGCAAGTGTGGTAGGTGTCCTGAGAAAGATTTCTGCAGTGTGACATTTCCATTTTGGAGATCCTTTGGGGGCAAATAGCTGAAGAAAGAGAAGGATTGCGCAAGATCACCTTCCCGTCTGGTGATGTGTGGTGATCTTCTGCTACATGCTTTTTGTACTGTAGCTTAGTGCAGAGAGAAAGAAATGTTTACTGCGCTGTGGTCACGAAGCACATGAAGTCTTGTGTTGTTCCTGTTCAAGTGAATTGTGCTTGGTTAATATCTCTGGCAAAAGCGGAGCAAACCTCAAGGAAGTGAATGCCTTGATTTTACAGTAGTAGAAGGGGTCCTCTTCCACCCATGCACCTCTAGTTGCTTCTTGATGCTGTGAACCCAGACTGACTGGGAGCTGGGAGGGCTGTGTACTTTCTCTTTTATTTTTACGAAAAATAAATTATTTCTGCAGGTCCTGAACATTTCTCTGAATTTCTGAACTTGGTTAAGGATCAGAATCTGTATTCTGAGGCTTTGAAGCTGTACCCCTCTAGCACTCAGGAGTACAAGGTGCGTAAGCTCATGACAGTGCAGTGTCAAAGCTTTTTATTCCCTTACACATGTGTTTGGATATCCTCAGCACCTTGCATGAGGGTAGGAATGAAACTGCAGCTGCTGGTGTTCAGGTTCTGTAGGTCATTGCTATTCCAGTGTTGTCTGAGACCCGCCTCTGAGATAAGAACTGGAATGACTCTCAGCACTAACCCTGCAGGGCCTGGTCATCAGTGGTTGTTATTCCTTCAGTCCTGTGACTCAGAGAGCACCTGGAAGTCCTGTTTCTTCTGCTGCACTATCTTATGCTGAGTAACTCCCATAAGCTCAGAAAGATTTCTTCCTGTCTTGACCTCTGTGCGGCTTGCAGATTGTGTGGGAACAATGTTATCCTTAAACTATTCTGAAAAGTGCTGGAGAGCTTGGACGCTCTTAGATGTGCTGTTTCCCAGTACGTGGTGTCCCTTATTGGTTCCAGTATTACTGAAGAACTTTAGCTTGTCCAAAGTTGAGATAAAATGTAAATGCATTTAATGTAATCTTATGTAGATATTGTAAATACACAACACACAAGCCTCTGTATAAGGAGGAGTCAAATGAGAGGGGAAATAAAGAAAATTGGTCTGTTTGCAGCACAGTGAAAGCAGAAAGGAGTCTTTATTCATGAGGGAGGTCTGTTTCTGAATGACTTATCGTGTTTTGTTATTCCCCCTGTATCCTTCTAGTCAAACCCACTTGCCCCTTCTTCATGGAGATAGTGAGCTTTTAGTAGTCTGTGCCTATAGAGTTACAGGGCTTGCATGTTCCCTTTTTCCAGTGTTTGTTTCCTAAAGAACGTTGGTTCAGAGAGACATTCTAAGAAAAACTGTTCATGCACGTGGGGAGGAAGGGTCTGGTTTCCTGCAGTATCTTGTTTGCCCAGCATTTGGTTTGGAGAGTTAGGTACCTCCCCATGTCACTTGCTGTAGCTCTGAGAAGTGTCTCCATGTGCTGATCATCAGCCCTTGGCTTGATAGTTTGAAATTAAATAGAAACTTCATGCCTGGAAACTCCTTGGAGAAGTTGGGTAATAGGCTTTTGTTGATGGGCCCTTAATTTTTACTAATGGAGAACTGCTACTGACATTACTAATTTTTTTTTTTTTAATTTTTTTTGTCCCTTTCTTTCAGGATATCAGTGATGTGTATGGGGAGTACTTGATTCAGAAGCAGCTGTATGAACAGGCTGCATTGATATTTGCTCGTGCTGGCATCTTTGCAAAAGCACTTGATGCTTTTCAGAGCAGTGGCAGCTGGCAGCAAGCCCTGTGCATGGCATCACGGCTTGGTTACACAAAGGATAAGCTGTCCAGCCTGGCACGGAGTATGGCAGGTAGGTCTTGAAGAGATGGAAATGTGCAGAGCAGAAGTGGCTGCTGTTATTTATGGTTCACTTTGGTTTTTCCTAAAATTCAATGAAAACCTCAGTATTCAGCAGCATTTTTCTTAAATGAGAACAAAGATTCCATGTTTCCCCAAGGGTTTTTGCATTTGCACATGACCTTTGTTTCCCAAGGGAACCAAAAGATGTTCAAGGTGAATTGGTAGGCAACATAGGACCAGCCAAGCAAGTTGTGGCCTTGGCTGCCCAGTGCTGACTGCTGCTTGGGTTGTCCCTTTGCAGCTGGTTGCCAGACTGCTCTTCCAAACTGCCTCTTTGGTTAACCTCGTGGAATGGACATGCTCTGAAGTGTCTGACATTACTGAGGCCTCTAGACATTAATTGGTGCAAGTGCTGTGCCTATTCACCAACCTTAAAGGCTGTTAGAAAATTTGGAGCTGCATCTTGTTTTCTCCTTGAAGCCAGCTAGCAGCTAGGACCAGCTGGTACATGTAAAGCTGTGTGCTGTCCTAAGGAGAAAAAGGTAGCTGGTCACAGAATCTGTGCTCACTAGCACATGTGAGACCTGAGGTGTGTTGTGGACCTGGTGTATATTTCAGCAAGAGAAATTTCACCTATTTCAGCAAGAGAAGTGGAGCATCATCCTGAATTATGCCTTACTCAGAGGTGGAGCTTATGAAGGGCCATTTAACACAGAGGGAAGGAATATGGCTTCTGGGAGTCATTTAATGTAATTTAAATCCTTCATGCCTTTAATCCTTTTTTATGGTGTCCCTTTTAAATCACAGCTGTAATTTAGCGATTGAGTACATGTGCGAGCAGATAGAAAGTGTCTCAGTGAGTGGGATTTTCCTCTATTTTGTAGTTTTGTGGCGCAAAATCCAGCTGTTTCGGAAAAGCTGAAACTCCACTTTTTCTTGTAGGAAAACTGGTTGAACAGAGAAAGCATGCAGAGGCAGCCGTACTCCTGGAGCAGTACACTCAGGTACTGTAGTCACCCTCCTGCCTGTGTCCCAGTAATGCCCTCTGTCAGGCAGATGCACCATCCGTGTTTTCTCCCTTCTCCTGCACCACGTGTGCATGCTCCATGCATGCTGACAGCAAAACAGTCTGTGCCATGGGGCCCCTTGGGGAGGGCAGAGCAGGTCCAGGTGATGCAGTGAGCAGGGTGGGATAAATGTGGTGTCCCTGAGTTTTTCCACTTGTGAAGCTGCCCATGCTTTGGTATGAAAAGCTTTTGTCTCACAGAGCTGAAACACGAAGACTAGAAAAAGGAAGACAGAGTTCCAGAGGGCTTTGCCCTTAGTGTGGGAGAAGTAACATAGTTTTGCTGGGTTGGCTTGTGGTTTTTGTTTGCTTGGTTGGTTTTTTTATGTCAACACATCAAAGTAGCTGGTGTAGTAGTGTTTTCCTCTCTTGACTGTGATACTGCTGCATAGAAATACCATCTGAGTAGCTTCTACCTGAAAGTGTATTACTAACATCAGCAGCAGCCCATGGTTGCTCTTTTCCTTCTAGGACTATGAAGAGGCTGTTCTCCTGCTCTTAGAAGGGGCTCTTTGGGAAGAGGCTTTAAGACTGGTAAGACATTTCAAATCACGAGAACAGAAGTGGAAATATGTCTTTAGAGTGCAAAAATAGAGGGATGTGATGTGGATTAGACCCTTATATGATACCTTCTTTTCTTTCCTTGATCCAGATTCACAAGTATGGTAGACTGGATATCTTGGAGACCAACTTGAAACCTGCTATTTTGGAAGGTGAATCTGTGCAAGAATCTAAGATTGCTCTGTGCTATAGAGACTGAAGAAGATTTTGCTGGGACTGTGGGAAGTCACAGCATTCCAGTATTGGAAGGTGTATGGAAGGATACTTTACTTCCACGTAATTGATGCTGCTCAGCTGCATTTGGCTCTCCTCGATGCATTTTGAAGCCCTGCAGTGTCATGGGATCTTTTTAGCTTAGTCAGGCTCCTTTGGAGCTTTTCCAGATCTCACAGTCAAAAGCTGCAAAGGGGACTGCGTCTGCATGTCCATGAACATGCAGGACAGTCCTTGTTCCAGAGCACATGTGGCAGCAGAGCTATGAATCAGGAAAACTGCTAGCTGTCCTGTAAGCTTTGATGAGTAGTTTTTGGAAATAAAAAATTATTTGACAGCTGGATTCTCCCTTCCATACAGGAAGGATGTTTTGTTACTATTCCTTGTTCTTCATTTTCATGCTTGATGAGGGATATTTTTTCTTTAATTTAAACCTAATTAATGGAAAGAGACTTAGCCACAGAACTTTCTCTTCTTCCTGTATCAGAAACAAGACTCTTGTTCTAGAAGATATTTGTCTGGCAGGTTAATTCACTCCACATCTAGGTGTATCTTGCTTGGTGGGCTCCTGTATTATAAGCTTTGAATTTCCTTCCTCTTGAGTCCTTTTGTGTAAAAAATACTTTTCTGTTTCTCTTGCAAAAATGTTTATGTTTTGATTTTCTTAATGAGCAGCTCAGAAAAGCCAGCTGATCTTCCTAGATTCCCAAAAAACAGCATTTCTTCGCCATAAGAGGCGCCTGCAAGTGGTCCGAGAGCTGAAGGAGAAGGCCTGTGAGAACCTGCAGGGTTGGTATTGAAGTGCATGTGACTTTCTCCTGCATACGGAGCTGTGACCATATTTGTGCTTGTGGTTTCTGTTTGCTCTGATGGAGCTCTAGCTCCAGTGGGATCTACAGCACCCTTCTCAACCCCTCCTCACTCCATACTTGGACTGTGGTTATTCTGTATTTTCAGCTCTACCTTGGGTCACAGCTTTCGCGGAATGAAAATGCTCCTGAATTTCGTCAAAATGACACAGCATTGTCTCCACAGCACCATCTTGGCTGGGTGAGACAGTGCTCAGCATGTCCTTTGTGCCAAATACCGATGGGCATATTCACCTGCCAGCTCACACAGGCTCAGGGAATTTTTCCAAAAGCAGAATGCTGTGTCATAGTCCAGATCTGCTGCACTGAGATTGTCATCCCTCTGATGGTGCTGTTCAATATCATAATCCCCACCAGGGCAGAGGAACAGTGTCTCACAATTACTGTTTCTTCTTGTGTGCTGGCTCAGTGGGATTGGGAGACACAAGGCTCCAGAACACCAGCAGGCAGAATAAATCTGCCCAACAAGCGACACAGATCAACCAGAGAGAAAGCTTGAAATAACTCTGACCTTTTTCCATACTTTGACAGTTGTTAACATGTTTTGCAGATTATGAAGTGCCAAATCTCCCAGAATTGGAGCTTTTCTCTGAAACCAGCAGTGTTGTGACAGCCAGTGACATGAACAGCAAATACTCACACAGCAATTCAAGAATATCAGCGTAGGTATCTGCCTTCAAATCAGGTAGTGACTATTCTGGCATCAGCATTGAGGAGGTCAGCTTGCTCATGCTTGGCATGCTCCTCCTTGCAGCTGTGTGTGCCTTGGAGCTGCTTTAATTACAGGCATTTGGTGGTTATTTTAACTCTCATTGGAAGGGAAAGAGACGAAAATGGCAGAAGCTACTACTGCAACAGGAACTGAGTGCCCAGCAGAGGAGCTGTGAACACAGACTGGACGGGTTCTGGCTCCATGGCTGTTGGGCATGTGGCCAGAATAGCTGGCTGTAGAGAGCTAGACAGAATACAGGCAGAGCCTCTCAAATATTAACAGCTTGTGCACATGTCTTGTGTTCTTTGGCCCAGGTTTCACACTTGGTGTGTGAGGGTTGCAACTAAATCTCATACCAATGTCCTCCCACAGTGGTTGTCTGCATAGTTTCTGGGTGCTCTCAAGAATATGAGCTGTAGTGTGGGGTGGGGTGTATAACAGGCTGGTGTAGTCTGTGGGAGCACTTCTGAATTCCCTGGCTGAACTGTGGAAGAATACAGTTGTGGGAAAAATGTGCACTTTCTAGACACTTTTTTTTCTGTGGACCAGATGTAAACAGAAAGAAAATTCAGCCTTAGTATTCAGCGTCAGAGTGTGCGGATCACTTGCTAACATCATGCAAGTAGGTCTGGCCTATGAAGTTGCTTTCCTGTGATCATGGGTAGGAGCTGAGTAGGCTCTGGAGATGGCAGAAATTATAATATTCACAGCCAAGCACAGACCCATGCTTGGCCACCAGTGTTTTAAGTGGACCTCACCTTTGCCTGATAGCGACTACTGCTTTGTTCTTGGAGTAGCTCCTGCTTTGTGTTGTAGACATGCTTTAACCTTGCTGGAACATGGAGCAGTCTTTTTTGGAGCAGAGAAACAGCCTGATTCCTGTCTTGTGTTTCAGACCACAAAGGGTAATGGTTGAGTAGCACTGAAAACATTGTCACAGTGCTTAAGGTTACATGCAGTCCTCTGTCACTGGAGAGAGCAAGGACTTGAGTGACAAGCTTCATGTACACTGTTGATGTTCCTTCAGACTTCCCTGTGAGTAGGTAATTTTGTTGTGCACACAGTAATTGAACATGCTCTTTTCAGGCGATCCTCAAAGAACCGACGCAAGGCGGAGCGTAAGAGATACAGCCTGAAGGAGGGGAGTCCTTTCGAGGATATTGCCCTTCTGGAGGTCCTGGGAGAGAGTGTTCGTGCTGTTGAGAGTGTGAAAGGTAGGACAATTGGTGTTCTTAATCCATGCTGCAGCTTGTGAGGATGAGGACAGCTAAGGTAGTGTGCCCCCTCTTGTTCTTACTGCGTGTGCTGGGGAGAAAAGCTGCCTGGTCCATACAGCCATCTGTGCTGGACCTTGGTTTAGTTCATATGCCTCTGTGCTCAGAATAATGTGTGAGCTCTCTGCTTTTGAAGTTTGAGAGCAGAGAAAAGAGGCTTTCTCAGTGCTAATACAGATTTGTCTTATTTCTGTTCTCAGACACTGTAGGGGCTCAGTAGGAAGAGAACCAGTTCTGAGTTGCTGCTCTTCTTCCTGTGTGCTGATATGAAAAAAATGCAGCTGTTTATTTAGTACACCTGTGTTAATTGCTATTTATTGCTTGTGCTTCTGTTCCCTCCTGCAGGAGAGATACACATCCTTCTGAAGCAGCTTGTGCTCTTTGGTTATGATGAGCAAGCTGGGGCACTGCAGCAAGTCCTGGAAGAGGTTTTGCAGTTGATGGAGACTTCAGTCCCAGAAATCTGGACTCCAGACCTGCAACAGAGCTCTGTCAGCCTGGTCTGTGCTCATCCACAATACCTGTCACACTCACTAGACAGTATCAAGTGTTTGGCAGTATTTTGCTTTCTCCAGCAGAGAGCCCAGAATCCTTCCATGGCTTTCAAAATCTGGGGTTTTTTTTCTATTAGAGGTTCAGTAGACATTCCATGCAGGACCTGCCAAGTCAGTACGCTGCAGATGTGTACAACATGTATAGCCTACTGTGTGCCTTTCACTGAATGCCACATTGGATGTGATGAGGTCTCCTGAGGCTTGTGTTGCCTTGTCCTAGTGGTGACTTGTTTTTGTTAGCTCCATCTTAAGCAATTTGTAGAATATGGAAACACTCTCTTCTTTCCTGGGCCTAATGGTAGAAGTGTACTAGAGCAGTTGTTGCCCAGCCTGGTCTTGTGAGGTGAAAAGCTGCTGGACTGGTCAATTTAGTCTGAACCGTATATCATGAGGAGTATATTACAAAAAAAAAAGGGTTATGTCAAGCTTCTAAGCTTCAGCTTAATGCAGAATAAGGAAATCACAAGGATTTTAGTTAGTTCCCTTCCAGAGTTAAAAAAGTCTTTATTTCTAATAAGTGATTTCTGAGCATTTATGGTGAGCACAAGATGTTCCCCAGTATCTTCTCCCTAGCTGCTGATAGCAGGAGTCTTAAAGACAGATTAAAATTGTTCTATGTTACAGGGAACAGAGACTCCCAGATGAACTTTAAATATTGATGGTGCTGTAACGAAATCATTCCTGCCAAATCATTACATTTATGGTGCTGTGAAGAAGTAGGTGCTGGGAGAAGAGTTCTCTGTCCTGAGAAGCTGTGTGAAAGCAGTTCTCTCTTCCTGCCTCTGTGTTTACTTTTCTGAGACATTACTGGGCTTTGATCACACATTCCTGTTCACTTTGTACTGTGAGGTCTCCTGGTTTTGGACAATAATAGCAGTTTCCTTTGAGAGTACCCCTGCGTGTGCTTTGCTTTGTTCAGGTTGGAACATGGCTATTGCTTCTTACAGGCCCTGGGACCCAATTCAACTGCAAACAGCATTATGGCTGCCTATCAGAAGAGAATGATGCCGCCTGTTGTACAAGGTTAGTTGAGGCTCTGAGTTAGGTTTGGGTGTGAAGTGTCAGGGAGGTTAGTGGGCTTTGAGGCTCTCCAAGCACTGCTACCTGCCAACAGTTGTATCAGTTACTCAGCTGTGGTAGTTCCTTTTCTTTATAGTCTACCATGCTGCCTTGTGGCAAGTGAGCAGCTTTCTCAACAAAGTTGATTTTGCTCTGAATTCCTGTGCTAAAACTGTCTCAGTTTAAAACTGTCTTCTGTGCTAAAATGTCTCAACTGCTGCTGGCTTCCTGTGTGTGTAATGTCAGTCTGTTGTGAGGGAATTGAAAATCTGATTTCTTAAGGAATGTGTTAGCTAATTCTTCTTGTAACTTACCTGCTGAATTTTTCTCTCTGGCTTTGGCAGTCAGACCAGGCTCTTGACCAGGCCAGGCTACAGTCTGTCATGTTGCTTTGCCATCTTTAAGTCCTTGCAGTGAATACAAAATTAGGGCTGAGAGACCTAGCAAAGGGTGGTCCCAACTCCCCAGTGTTCCCACTGCCCACTAGTCCTACATTCTCTTTCCCTGCTAGTCCTGGAATTGCCTGGGGAAATCCCCTACTGAATCTATAGATGCAACCAGCCTATAGCCACTTGCCAGGGCTGGCTTCAGAAGAAGCCTTGTGCCTCTTATTCACACCAAACGGAGCCAGGTCATTGTGGTGCATGATGGGCCAGTGACAGGTGAATGAATGGAGTTCTGCTTTATGCCACTAATGGTTGTGGCTTTGTGCCTGTGCCTCCTTGTTCTGGACAGTAACACTTAACGATTGAGAGGGGACTTGGTGTGCCCAGAGGTTTCCTGATGTAAGCAGGTGTTCTGAGGACACTCTTTTGTGCAGGCTGGTGATCAGTCACTACAGGAAAATTATACATGTCAAGAGCTTTCTCAGCATCCTTTGATGTAAGAAAAGTGAACAGAGTAGCTGGCAGCTCTTGGAGGAACTATATTGCTGTTACCCTCTGTTCTAACACTTGTTCCATTTGCCTTTCAGATTCAGAAGTACTGACTCCACCAAAATTCAGTAAAAATCTACAGTGGAAACTGCATCTTCTCCAGTAACTAAAAGCCAAGGAATCCTTGTGGACTCTGAATTCTAACTTTTCATATAATTTCATTATATCTTTACAGAAGCTGTTGTTGTTCTGGTGTTTCTGATACACTGTTTTTAGGGCTGTGTAAGTGAAGGGTCCCTCCACTTCGTGCAGCTGTGACTGTGGCCCGTACAGTGTCACACTTACGAGCACAGCCACTCATGTCCCACTGCAGGGGTGTCTTGTGAGGCTGGGGAGCAAAAGAGTGTGCAGCTCTGAAAGCTCCTACCACTGTTTCCCTGCTTCTGGATGAAGCAATCCCACCAGTATTGGATGGGTTATCTTCTCTGCCATCACTCCCTCCCAGAGCTGATACCTGCCATGATGAGAGGCCACATTTTAAGCACTTCAGCCTGCTTTAGAGAACTCACCTGTGAGACTGTACCAGTAGCAAATTGCTGTAGTTAGTAAACAGTTTTTTTGTTTTCTCTGCTGAAGCTGGATGTTGCTGATACCAGATATTCATCATTGCTTTGTTACATCAGAATGAATCCTGCAGCGCAAACAGCCATTGCTGTCCTGAGACTGGGCCCATTCACACCAGGGAGGCCTTGGACAGAGGAAAACATGAATAAAAGCAGGGCAGAGGTGTTGGTGTCACACTCTGCTGGGTAATACTACCCTAATTATCTGAGTTCAAAGAAGATCAGCTAATGCTGCTCTATGGCACTGACAGATCAGCAGCTGTACCCTGATAATGCTGTGCACTATTGCAGAACTGTGTCATCTGGAAACTGGTCTCATACTGAGAATTAGGTTTTACCCCAGAACACTTCTGCAATCTGATGCACGAACAGCAGCAGTTCTGGGAGCAGAGGAAGGGGACAAGGTTGGAAACTCCTTTCAGTGGTAGCATCCTCTTTTTGGTTAATTTTGACCCAGCAGCTGCAGTATTCAGTGCAGACCATTTCCATTGGGTGCCTCAGAAAAACAACACACAAACAAGATGCTTCCTGTCTGCTGGAGGTGTTTAATAGCACAGCAGCAAACTGTGTTCTGACTGCACAGCATGAGCATGTCCAGTGCTGCAGGTCGCTGTGTGGCAAGAACTCCATCAGATTGGGGTGGCCATTTGGTCTTGCACCGGATGTGTTGTGCTGGCTTGGGCTTGCTGGAGTGGAGTGATAAAAGTCCTTTGTCAGTGTGAAGCATTGGAGCAGATCTTGTTTCCAGCTGTTCTGAGTTATGTGGCCTGTTCTGGGTGGTGTGGGGATGGCTTAAGCCTATTGTCAAATACTGTGACTACACTGGAAAGAGATTCTCCAAGAGCAAATAAAGCCTTTTGAGATGGCAAAAGACATGAAAGGCTTTACAGGATAAGAGTGTTTCACAGGATCTGGGTCTTCAAAATGGTAGCAGAGCACAGTCCATGATGAAATACAGAAGCCATCTACCAGATCTGGAGAAAAGGTTGATGAGGCAGTGTCTGCTCCTCTGCAGAGTGCTCTGGTCCTGCAATTGAACTATGACACTGACACCAGTAATTCCTGACATTCCTAAATCTGATGCCAGGAAATGCTGAGGTCTTGCACAACCTAATCTATTGTCTAGAAAGAGAACACAAGGAAAGGTAACATTGCTACTGGCTTACTGAGAATTCGTGCTTGTGCGTAAGTATGCGTATGATTTCTTTTGCTTTTGCTTTTCCATCGTGGTGATGGTGAAAGCCAAAGACTGTTTTGTCTTAAGCATGCTTTCTCCTTCTCCCACCAAGGCAAAATGCCTTTAAATCTGCCATCCAACTGGAAGACCAGTCTTCTAAATCATTCATCACAACTCTTGTCTTCCCCTAAACCTTTCCCTCCCAAGTGAACTTCGAGTAAGGAGCAGTAGAGCTGGGAGCAGCACCTTAGTGTCCATGAGACTCAAGGGAGGATGTCCTGCTTACTACTTCTGCAGTTGCTGAACCTTAGTTTCTTCTCAGCAGCAGCTCGGAGTCTGCTTTCCCTTGATTTCTGCTGGCATGTTCTTTTGCTTTCTTAGTGATGCATGTAATCTTGAAATATACTCAGCTTTAGTTACTTTCATTACAAACACGTTGAATTTGCTTTTACGAGTTCTGTGGAGGCTCCTACAAACAGATGGAGTTACCAGGAGTAGAAGTAAGACATAACTGCAGAATATGGAGTTAGCTTTAAAAATGTCTCAACCTCTGAGCAAATGTGGCTGTATGGAAGCCTGTTTTTCTTGTTAGATATTTTTCACCTGCCTGCTGATTAGCTTCATTAAACACAAAAGGAAAAGAAATCCATCAAGTTCAGTAGGAACTTTCATGAGCAAATCCACAAATAGTGTGGTTCATTGGAGCAACAGATTATAAGTTCCTGTTAGATTGCCAGTGATAAACGCACCTCAAAATGCAAGTGTACAGTGCTATGTACAAGTGTTCCCGGGTATACTCCAATGGAGTTGGAGGCATAAATCTTTCCAAAGAGGCATCCCTGCTCTGGGGAAGAGAGGAGCAAGCCCCTTGACTTGTCTGCACGGTGGTCATGTTCTCATCCTGTGCCTTGGAGGCTTTCAAAGAATAAATCTATTCTTTTGGGGAGAAGCAGAGATGAGACTGTAGTGAAATATTCTGTTACTGCAGTTGTAAACAGGGAGGAAGGGAAGACAACCACTTCATGTGTAGAAGAGTACTGAGAGCTGCAAAGAGAGGACAAAGGCAGTGGAGTTCATAAGGACTTCATAAGGAGTTCAAAGTTCCATCCAGAAGGATGGAACAGAACTCTTGCACCACTTTTTTTTCCACCTGAATGGGTGCAGTGGCAAGGGTCATCAGGCCCTCCACCTGATAACCTGTCACCCCATCAGCCTACCATCAGCCCATGTTAATCCCTTCACCACGTATCTCATGGCACATCTCACGCAAAGGCCTTTACCACATCTTCCTTGGCCTTAGGCCTCATTCCTGTAACAATATCACAAAAAATAATACGGCTCCAGCAGAGATCTAATTACAGCCTGGGGTGGAAGGGAGATGCTTTATCATCACTGGTAGATGAATGTTAAGGTTACGCTGCTATTCTGAAGCTCTCTTCCAATAAAGATGTTTTGGTTGCTCACAGTCTCCTCTGTGGACTTACCAGCTGTCAATGAAAGAATGTCAGAAGGCTGTGGGTGCCCTGCAAAGGCACACGTGAAGTAACCTCTGCCAATGTCTACATCTTATTTCCTTCATGGCCTTGAGGCTACCCTCGGTTGCCTATAGGTGCCTGTCGCTTGCTGGCTTCAGAGAGCTTCTGCCCACTGCTGCCAGTCCTGCAGACCTTTCCCATACAGCAGTGACCTCACACAGGGAGTGCTGGACATGCTGCCATCCCTCTCCGTGGGTCAGCCCGGGTAGCAGTGGTTTTCCTGGCGATGCCACTGATACTCAACATCATACAGAGGCTTGGGCCTCAGGCTTGTGCTCTGCATTTGTGTGTGGCAATTGTGACCCAAATAGCTGCATGTCACTCCCATACAGATGGATTGCAGGGGTTTATGCTTCACTCTGACCCGCTCTGAGAGGTACTAAAACCATGACTCCCTCCCGGATGGGATGGGCCAGGCCATGGGCCATAAGCAGTGCTTTTCACCATGAAGAAGCATGGCCTCCCTTTCTGGACTGTGTCTGCCGAGGAAGACCACAGCTCTCCAGCATTCGCAACTGGCTTTGGTCCAAATTAGTTCCCGTTGCAAAGCATTAGCACTTCACCTCTGGAGCTAGTTGAAGCCCTAGTTTGTGTCAAGAATGAATTCACAGACTGGCTGTGCTTTTGTCATTGTTCCTTACCCTCTAAGCTTTGTTTTGTAATTTAAGGCATATTATTACTGATGTCAGCAAAAGCTGAAGTGTGAGTGTTGTTTTAAATTAGGCCATGGCCAACCCTTCACCTTACTGTACCCCATTCTGGTGAAAGATGAATGATTTAAGAAAAGATTTTGCACAGTGAGGCATAGGAGAACAATAAATACTTTAAAGACCCAGGAAAGCAGTACATGGCAAGGTCTGGCAGAATAGTTTTGAAACAAGTAGAGAACACCAACAGAAATCTTGAATTAGATACTGGACACTGCATTTGGCAGTATTCCATATGTTTTACTTAAATTAACTAAATTAGACAAAAAAGTATCCTTTAGATGAACTCAGCTCCTTATACTGTGAAAACAACATCCCTAAAGCTTCGATTACCCAGCTGCAGATGAGGACTCCTACCCACTGAATATGCACAATAAATTCAAAAGGCATTGTACCTTTAAATTGAAGCAGGCAAAAGATTGTCCAATAGCTATTGAGTAAGCAGGTATTTAGACATCAGGTAAGTGCAGACTAACATACTTTGAAAACATCTTAGTTACACTGCTTGGCTATAGCTGGGTGTGCTGGCTCTGTGGATTCACCACCCAGCACCCATCTCTGCACAGGCATGAAATAAACACGACCCTCTGTGTGGATCAGCGTCTTGCACACCAGCTTGAAAGAGCACATTTTTGGGGACAGTTTTATGACAGAAACATCTTTATTCTTTTCCAGCAGAATCAACTTACTATTTGCCCCATTTGAGTGGGTACAGCAACATGCTGCTGCATGGGGGGAGTGGAAGAAGAGGCCACCCTCTTCCCACAGAATGTGTTATTAAGTGTTAGAAGCAGCATTTTGCTTGTATAGCAAAAGCTCTGTGCACTCTTTTACTGAAAACTATTTCACCCGGAGAGCATCTTACTTAGGTCAAAGCTGGGCTTAAGGTTGAACTGTACAAACCAGTTCTAGACTCAAATTTTTATTAGTACTGTTCTTCTGCTTCTGGAAGTTTGCATCTTGACAACAATCAAACAATTAGAGGCTCACTAAAATCCTGATGTGGAGAAACAGGGCAGGATTAAACCACAGAATTCCTGTACCAACCTCAACATGCGGTGATAAGCAACTGCAACCCTTGATAGTTCATTACTGTATAACAGTAAAGCTGGTCACTGTGTATTACGCATGTATGTTGTATATAAATGTTTAAAGACATCCTTGTACCCAAAAGAGATTGGCTGCCCCACTTAGAGCCTGAACAGGGGCTGTCCTGGCCCCCTGGTGAGGGGCAAAGCCCAGTCCAAACTCAGGGGCAGTTCAGCAGCACTGAACTGTCAGGCCTTTCAGTGGCAGAGCAAAGTGGGCATGAGCAGCTGCTGCTCCTTCCCCTACACTGACAGTACATTCTGTCAGCCACACCGGTGCCTCCAACATTAGCACTTAGGAGGAACTTCAGTGGTAGGCAGAAAACATCAGGAGAAAGACCTCTAAATCATTGTTTCTTTCCTCTCTCAGTAGAAACCTAGATCTGGCCTCAGTTCAGCTTCTGAATTAAAACAAATCCTTTCATTCAAACAAAGCACTTCTTCCAGACTTCGGATCACTTACAGATTAGTGCGGCTGTACCACAACAAAGCTGCAAACAAAAAGCTTCAAGGTCAGAAGTCACTTTATTTATATTTTTAATAGGGAGAGAGAAGAGGGCTTATTTTTTTGTTGAAGCTAATATGAAATTAGTATGCTGCTGTCTCCAGGCTACTTTTCCCCTCATTACATTTGTCAGTTAACAAACATACGTTTCCATTAACATTTTGTGGTTTTGTGTTGGCTTGAAATCTGAAGACAGACTGGAAGATGATTTTTTGCAAAATCATTTTGGCCAATGTTTCCTAAGATGTTCCTTTAACTGCGGGATTGTGGACAGCTGTTGTTTACAACGATGGCATCTGAGGGGAAGTTTGAGAAGTTCAGAGGTATGCTCTTTCACCATCACTTTTCCCTTGCTTCTTACCATCTCTATCACATCTGGGGATAAAAATAAAAGAGACCATAGGTATTGAGACCACGTAGTGTCATGAAGCACGTAACACTGCAAATCTCTATGTACTGTTTCACATGCAGTGTGTCATTGCTGCCTTCCAATTTAAACCAGCCAAAAAATCTGTTGGCTTTTATTCGGTGCTACTCCCCAATACCTTAAATGAAAGAAAACCTTTAACTTACTGCAATAAAATGTATAACTTGCACATTTATTTGGAAGAAAAGCCCAAAGCCAGAACCTGCAAGCAGGATTATATGTTATGAAATACTTTTTCTAATCATTACCTTGAGAGTCTAAGAAGTAGTCTGTAGTAAAAGAGTTCCAGTGCTTTTTTGTTTTCAGGGCCGGAGAATCAAAATCCTGGCTGATTACATGCAAATGTAGCTGACTGAAAAAAAAATGTAAACACAGATATGAGAGAAGAAGGTTAATCCTCAAAGTTGTTTTGCAGGTGTATCAGTTGCAAACATGATTCAGCAGAGTGCCAGCCTTGTGGGTCAGTCCTGACCCTGTGACAGAAGAAACAGTCTGTTCTGTCTCTTGCCAAGCATTTCACTTAAAAACAGTCAGGGTCACCATCCTGCATATTTCTTTGGCCCCTCACTACAGTCTATATTCCTGCTAGTTTCCAGAAAGGCAGAGACAGTAGCATTAACAAACCAAAGGTTTATTAAAGGTTTAATAATAAACCTAAAGTTTATTAAAGGTTTCATAATAAACCAAAGTTTTAGTATTTGTAGGGCAGTTGAATGGAACTTGATCAGTGCCCAAAAGCTTCATTCAAGAACTGGAGAACAACTGACTGCAGTATCTACAGGCACTTGGACGCTCTAAGGTCTGGACTTACAAGACTCAAATCCTTGCTCGGTATCAGGCAGGACTCGACAGGTCTAGGAGTCAGTCTCTAATCCCACACTGGTGCCCTAGGAGGGCGATGCCCTAGGACTTGGTGTTGGCAGCACTGCCCCTTCCACTGGGGCTGGACCACAGTCACTCCACAGCCCCAGGCACCAACCTCTGCTAGAGGAGCCCAACAGGCATTTCCCACCAGGCCCAGGATGCCCCTGTAGTCCACTGGGATCTGTACAGCAGTGTGGAGCAAAGGACTGCACACCAGCTGAGCTGTCTGTAGTGTTGAGGGTTGCCTGTTCTTTAGCAATACAAAATCTCCTCACAGATTTAGCCCCAAATCTGTGTGACTGGAAAAACACTGTCTCCCCCAGGTAACTCCTCTAGGTCTTACCTCATACTGGGGATAGCGTGGTAACCCAGTCTGAACTCCAGGCTCTCTCTGGCAGGGCACTGTTCAATCATTTTTTGCCCCACTGCATGCATATGTTCCAGGAGTTCAAGGTGGTCTCTGGTGACTGACTTCAGGCTTGAAATGGGGTCCCATGGTAAGATAAGCCAGTGGTAACGTGCTTTGGGATATTTATCCTTGATGACTACAGTCTTTTCATCCTTGTAAACCTTGCAAAAAACCAAGTAACTAGTTTACTTTCTGACTGAAAGTTAAATACATTATTCCTACAAGCACTATATTTAGTGAAGAAATCTAAGGAGAACTTTTGCTAGAATTAAGTTGCTCCGGGATAAGCACATTCTTCCATAACATATACCAGGTAGCTATGGAGAGGTGTTCAAGCATCCTTTTTCAAATACTTTATTATAAAAGGAAAAAGCTTTCTAATCTTACTTTGCAGTAAGTTAGCCATAGCTACAGGTGATTATGAACTCTTGAAAATCACCTGGACTGAGATACCAGTGAGGCCTAGGAAACTCTGCTTCCATCCGGCTACATTCAAGCTCTGCAGTCACAAACAAAAACACTGTGCTCAATACAGAACATGTAGGAATGCACTGGGCTGCCACATCCCTCACAGATTTCTGGAGTGAAGCACAGATCTCAGACGTGCTACCAGCAGTGTGCTGCAGACTCTACCAGTATTACAAAGACAAAAAAATTCAAGTCTAAGCTATTTCAATTCATCCTACCCAGTGTGCTGCTTGGTAAGATCACTCACAAGAAGGAGAACAGATTTCTGTCTATCATGCCCTTCTTCCTGTTTTCATTTTGTCTTGCCTTCTGCAACAGTTCAATACAGCTGAGGAAGCGAAATGGTTGGAAAGTTTGTGAACAACAGTGGAGAGAACCCAACAATAAAAAGCTGTCAGGCTGGGATGCAAAAACTGTGTATTGTGTCTCTGGTCTCTTAGCAGTGCATCTGCTGATGAGAGATGGATGATGTCTTTGCCACCTTTGCTAATTATTCTTGTATGTTTATATACAGATCGGTCTTTAAAAGAAGGAAGATTAAAATTCTATCCGTACACAAATCATAGGACTGATTCTTTCAGTAGCAAGGTATTTCATATACACATGCTGGTGCGTGCTCCTGCAGCCAGTAGGAACAGGATCACTTCCAAGTCTTTTCAGAAGAAAGAAATACTGCCATTTAATATTCGATTAAAAAGCAAAGATAGAAGTTCTATTGTTTGTGTATTCAGATTGAAACTACAACTAATAAAGCTAACCTTCAGTCATAAACAGTTATTTGTGTCTAATATTAAAAAGCAGTTTTAAAACCTCCTTATATTCTGGGTCAAGAAAGCCTTGTTTTGGTAAACATTATATGGAATTCTGCTTCAGGGATGAAAATTAAGCTTAATGTTTCAAAAAGTAAGCAATAGTTTCCATAGTTTTACAATCCCCTATAGATATTCATTTAAAAGTGCTGGCAATTCTAGGACAATGGGCATTCAGTTCCCCTACAGATCTATGCAGTTCAACACTTCACACTTAAATTAAAAAAAAAAAAAAAAAAAAAAAAA
>VYZQ01056761.1:59823-75718 GCA_013400655.1 Mystacornis crossleyi
GGGCACTGTGTCACACAGCTGCCAGCCTGATAGACAGTCACGAGGGGTATCCTGCCCTCCAGGAGCTGAGATCCATGGTGTTGCTGAGATGGTACCCTGACCTGTCATAGACCACTACCCTATCACTTTTTCAGATGGGTACAAATGACGCCACAAGCCAAAAAATAGGTGGGATCAAGGAAGACTATAAAGCTCTGGTGAGCCAGGTGAAAAACATTCCAAGTCATCCCCATGTCCAAGTCATCTCCTCATCTGTCCTCCCTGTTAGAGAAATCAGGACAGCCAGAGGCAGACACATTGTGCAGATCAGTGTCTGGCTTCATGGCTGGTGCCGTTGAGAAGGTTTTGGCTTTTATAACAGTGGATTGTGTTTTTGTGACTGTAGCCTGTTATGGGGGAATGGGATCCCCCTGGCTAAAAAGGGCAGGAAAATCTTTGGCAGCAGGCTGGCCAGTTTGGTCTGATGGGCTTTAAATGGAAGGACTTAAGGAGTGGGGTCCAAGGTGGCAACATTTGTGCCATTGCTTCCTCCTGGGGAGCAGGTCATAGCAACCAGTGCAGAGACGGATGTACCTTGGCTGCCCCTTGAGGATCAAAGCACGAAACACATCGTGGGTGCTCATGGCTATGGTGAATCCTCTCATCCCTTCTAGGAAACCCCACTGTTTGACTACTCCTGAAGTGTCTGATACAAACAGATGCAGCATGGGGAATAAACAAGAACTAGAAATATATATCTGTTCACAGGGCCACGATCTCACTGCAATTGCTGAGACATGGTGGGATAGCTCATGTGACTGGAATATTGTCATGGATGGATACGTCCTTTTTCGACAGGACAGAGAAAGGTCAGAGAAGCAAGGTGGTGGAGTTTCTCTTTATGTGGGAGAGCAAGTGAAATGTATCAAGCTCTACCCACAGACAAATGAACAAGCTGAGAGTTTATGGGTGAGAGATGCTTGTTGNATTGCCTGTTGTGCCCAGGCAGCCAGGAGGATCAACCGTGTCCTGGGGTGCATCGGGCACAGCATCACCAGCCAGGCAAGGGAGGGGATTGTTCTGCTCTGCTCTGCACTGGGGTAGCCTCACCTCGAAGGAAAGAGAAAAAAAAAAGTCCCAGGGGGAAAAAAAAAAAATCACTTTCCGTCTCTCTCTCTCTCTCTCTGAAGAACCAGAGCTGAGAAAAAAACTGGAAGCATGTTTCCTTGCTCCTCAGCAACAACAGCCACTAAGCTCTGTGTCCTTGAGGCACAAAAACTGTTTTGAAAAGCTTGGTTTAGCTCGGACTCCATTTAAAGGCAAAGAAAGGCACAGGAATCATGTCTGGGTATAGACCAGTGATAGGGGATATAACAGCATACAGTCACCCCACGACACTCAGTCTTATGTGACCTCTCAGAGAACTCCAGAGATCAAAGAGAAAGTCTGGAGCAAGGAGGATGTACCCTCGGTATAAGGATGATCAGGTCAGGGAGGACTTAGGCAAACTGAACATACACAGAAGCATGGGCCCCAGTAGGATGCACCCACAAGTGCTCTGGGAGCTGACAGATGTCATTGCAAGGCTCCTCTTGACAATCTTTGATTGATCATGGTGACAGGGAAAAGTGCCCAAAAGCTGGTGGAAAGCAAATGTCATATTTGTCTTTCAGAAGGGCAAGATAGGGGTATCGAAAGAACTGAAGGTCTGTCAACCTCACCTCAGTCGCTTGGAAGGTGATGGTGCAGCTAAACATCAAAACTAGTTCCAGGCACATCAAGAACAAGAAAACCATCAGAAGTTGCCAGGAGGGCTTCACCAAAGGGAAGTCATGCTTAACCAACCTGATCAATTTTATAATGCAATGACTAACCTGGTGCATGACAGGAGGGAAGTGCGTGTTGTGTCCCTGGACTTCTGTAAGGTCTGTGACACTGTCTTCAGTAAGATCCATGCAGAGAAGGTGTTGAGATATGGGATGGATGAGAAGTGAAGTGGATTGAAAACTGGCAGAATGCCAGGCCCAGAGGGCAGTGGTGAGTGCACCGAAGTCCACCTGGAGGGCAGTGCCCCTGGGTCAGTACTGCCTCAGCCCTCAGCAACTTTGCAGATGGCACTGAAGAGGGAGAAGTAGCTGATATAACAGAGGGGGTTGTTGCCATCCAGAGGGACCTGGAGAGGCTGGAGAAATGGGCTGACAAGAACCTCATGAAATTCAAGGGGAAATGCAAAGTCCTGCACCTGGGGACGAACAACCCAATGCAACAGCACATGCCGGGGGCCACTCGGCTGATAAACAGCTGAGAAGGAACCTGGGGGTCCTGGTGAACACCAAGCTCAACATAAGGCACCTTCTTGGAAGGAAGTCAAATGCTGTCCTGGTTGCCTGCAGTGGAGGGAGGTGATCCTTCCCAGCTACTCAGCATGAGTGAGGACACTCACTGACACTCATGAGTGGAATGCTGTCTCTGATTTTGGGTTTTCCAGTACAGGGAAGAGGGACAGAGTTGTACTGGAAAGAGACCAGTAAAGGGTCACGAAAATGCTGAAGGGATAGGAGCATCTCCCCTGTAAGGAAAGTGGTATTAAAAATATTTTGTCAAGATCCTCCCCCTTTAACAGAATTACTAACTGCCCATGGAGCTTATCAGATGTATCACTGCCACATATTTCGGGTTTTTACACAGCAAAATTTTTACTATCTAAAAAGCCCCTCTGTTGATGTATCTAAGGAAGTAAAAAACAGCCTGGGAATTCAGACATCATAGCTAAACAGTGACCTAAACACTACACTTGTAGCAAATGTGCTGTGTGAGAATTCCAGCTGAACTTTTTTCCTGCATTTCCCCACACCACTAAAGACACAGACAAAATATTTAAAGTGAACTAATTTATTAAGTCAAAGACAAGTTATTACTGTTCAAAAGATTACTGCAGTAGGAAAGCATTCTACAGGAGATGAAGACATAACAGTGCAGCAGATTCAAATCTACATGTGCTTGATTCATCATTACAGGAAAAACCCCATTTTTCTGCATCCTAGAAAAGACACAGACTTCACAAGATTCTGGTGTACATTCAGAACAATGTACATTAGTCAGAACCGCTCAACAAAAAATCATGTGCTCCAAACTGAAGAGCCTCAAAGTATCTTTATCATCTCATGGGACCTAAGTATAACATTTGCTAGGTCCACAGGCATATGAAATTGAAAAAAAAGAAATCTTAAAAATAATGACTTAAAGCATTATCACAGCACTAGGAACTCAGCCTATGTAAACCAACTTTTCCATATTTTAAAATATTGATCCCCTGGAGCCTGTTGCACTTATAGCTGGTCTGAAGACATTCTGCACTTACAGGAAGAGGGCCCCGGTAATAACTCATTTTAGTCTGGAAGTAAAACAAAAGAAAACAAACAGAACAGAAAATCCCCAAACAAAATCAACTGTATCTCACTGCCACATTAGACAGGTTTACAGCCTCTAGTAGGAAGTGCGGGCAGATGGGAAAGGGTAGTTTCATTCTGAGGCAGCTGTGTGACACTACTTTCCAATATAATTGGAAAAATGATAGTGAAAACTGAACTCAGCAAAACCCAGTGGCCTAGAAATGGCCTCATCTTCAAGCTGAGGATACTGTATCCCCATCTACATTCTAGGAAACTATTCCTGTTTCAGTAGTGGGGAAGAGACAGCTTTCCCATTCCGCATTTCACTCAAAAACAAAGCATTTTACTGTATTCTAGGAAGTGAGCAATCACTCGTAAGTGTGTATAGTTGCTGGCTCATTGAACTTTTAAAAACATTGTAGGAAGAGTACAGACTTCAGGAGACAGAAAAAGCATTCTCACCGAAGTTGCTTCAACTACTCTAGTAAAAATAAAAGTATATCAAATTAGGTGATGCTATTATTTCTGCATCAATCCACTCTAGGTAGGTAAAAATGTTATTCTCTGGAAACCTGAACTGAAAACTGAGCAAGTATCACACTGCATATTTAGACCTTGTAAAGCACGAACACTAGTAACCTGCAACTAACAGGCATGCTTCAGAGCTCGCTGCAAAAATCAATCTATGGCTTCCAAAGCTTGAGGAGGCCGTCTTCACTGTAAGTGGCAATCAGGTTCTGGTGGGGGTGATGAGCAATGCCAATGACATCTTTTTCATGGACCTAGAGAGTAAGCAGAAAGATGCATTAGGAGAGCTTTCCTTTAGCCAATTCAAGACAAATTTCTCTTCAAAAAACAACTGGAGGAAAGCTGGGCTGAGGGTGAAGGTGTTTTGTGCATAGAGCAAAAGCAGGGATACATACTCCTCAGTATTAAATTCAAGTCACAACAATTCCTGTGACATGGCAGTTACTTTTTGTTGGGCAAAGGAAGGTTCAGTGAAGGTTTAAATCCACTGAAATCCACAACATCTAAGTGTTCCCCATTAAATTTAGACATTCAAGCTGGTATTCCTGCATAGTTCAATCTAACGCAAATTTAAACCTGACAGCTTTAAATCCGACAGCTGGGCCAGATTCTCCACCAGCTGGAGCCCAGGTCAAGACATACTCTCATTCAAGGAAGTTTGAGCCAATTCACTCTGCTTGGTGGATAAATACTTCCCTACTTTTTACAATTAAGTGGTTCTAAAAAAACCAAACACATTCTGTGGCTAAATGTCCTGAAATCCATTTGTTACCAATCATGTCTGCTAGAGATGAAAGATTCCTTGGTGTGAGATTCCTCCTTATGGATTTTGTTATAAACATTTACATCATCCCTGTGTTTAAAACTCTGGAAAAGCTCAGAGCTAAAAACTTACGGTCAGAGTTCTCTCCAGCTTGCCCGTCACGGTGCTGAAGCAGTACAGCACAAAATCTTCACCAACACAGTAGATCCATTCACCACGAGGTGAAAGTGCACAGCAGACGAAGTCACCACCTTCTCTCTTACCAGAGCTAAAACTTCTTACAATCTGTAAAGACAAAAACATTTGTCAGGATTAAACAGCAGCACATCAATACCATGTTTAGGGCAAAAATATTTAAGTACTAGGTTTGTTTAGAACACAGATCTCTCCATAGCTACAAGTGCTTTATTGTTCTATACGCTTGAGTTCAGAATAATTTGTCATGAAAGCAAACCAGAGAAACCAGGTTTAATCCTGCTATGGTAGGGCTAGGTTATTAACTAGGTTTTCTGCATTCTTGAAATGATAGAGAGACTTGAAAGGATACCAGTGAGACCACATACTTGTCCTTGCATATTCATGATGACGACTGTATTCGATCTGTTGCAAACAACAAAGTGTTCTGGGTTTTTAGGCAGCAGAATGACACTGTTCACAGTAATGTCTGTCCCAGCAGTGCTACCAAGAGACTTGAAGGTGTTGGAGCACTCTGTTGTCTTCACATTCCAAACCTAGTATAAAAAATAAAATAAAACCAATTAGCTTTAAAAAATTAGAAATAAAGAGCTGATATGCAATTATTTCAGATAAGGGAATCCCCACATCCTAGGAGAAGAGGTGTCACAATCAATTCTATGTCTAGAATAAAGCAGAACAGGCAGTAAGCATTGCACTTATGTCCCCATTTCATGAATGCAGCAGAGACAGGCTCTGCAAGGCAATGTAAGCAGAGTAAGAAATTTCATCAGTTCTCACCTAAATCTACAGCAGTCACAAGCAGACGCATTACTACAGATAACTCCAAGTTCTGCTCCAGTGACTGCAACAATTGTAACAAACAAACTTAAGTCTGAAGGTGTTCTTGCAAAGGGTAAATGCCATCTTACCTTCACTGTGCCATCAGAGGATGCACTGATAATATAGTGGCCATCCTGGGTAAAAGTAGCTTCATTGACAAAAGAAGAATGACCACGGAATTCCTTTAGGGTTTTCCCAGATTTTAAACCATGAATCCTGTCAAACAACATAGGTGCAAATGAGTGAGCAAATTCCACTCAGTAACCAAGTAGATGCAGGATCAGTATTACTGCATTAGACAAACAATAATCAATACTTTCCAGATGCTACAAGCTGCAGAAAAAAGGGTTGACGAGGTTCCTGTTGCCTGTTAAGATTAGAACAGTGTTTGAGTATTTTTCTGAGTATATTAATTCTTACTTCTAACTTATCCTGCAATGATACTTAAAAAAAATAAGAAAGAAAATACAAGAGAGGGGGGAATATCCACCTAAATAATTATAACACCTAAATACTTAAAAACACCTAAAAAATTTTAACTATTGGGTTAACATCACTACCCAACATGTCTTTACAAAATAAATGGAGTTACACTCCTCAAAAGCTGTACAGCTTAAGCACAAAAGGTAAAGCTTACAAAAAAACCTATCCTACCAAAAAGACACAAAAAAAATTCCAACCAAACAAAAAAAATCCACAAAACACCAAAAAGAACTGAACAAAAAAAGCATTATCAAACCAATCCAAAATATCTTTTCCTATATCCAAACACGATTTTCCCTGAGAGAAGCAGGGGGATCTTGAACCCCGGAGATTTTGAAAACTCAGCTGGACAAGACCCTGAACAGGCTGTCCCAACTGAAAGGCTGGCTGTGCTTTGAGAAGCATAGTGGACTAGAGACCTCTACAGGTACCTTCTATATTACAGTATTTTATGGTTAAACTGCTTAATGGGGAAAATCTGTTTTCTTTCTTCCCACACGGTAGCTGACACATTCTCAGTTTATTTACCTGATTGTCTGATCAAAAGAAGCACTAAGAATTTGGCTGCTGTCTTTAGAGAAACTGAGGCACGTAACACCTTTACTGTGTGCTCGTTCAAATCTTCTCAGACACTGACCACTCTGGATTTTCCACACCTGAAAAGGAAACAGCAAATAAGTGATTACTTTGTTATGAGATCACATGACCTAAAACATCAGAGCCAATGCACACCTGTCTCTGAGCCATGTTAAATTTCCTTTGGGTTTTTATGGAATGGGAACATTACTGCTATTGCAAACTTAATCATTTTAGTCACCACCTCTCCCAACATACCATACAAAAAGATCTGTACCTTGATCTTTCCATCTTGTGCTCCAGTTGCTAGCATTTCTGTATCTCTACTGAAGCACATGCACAGCACTGCATCATCCATCATCATGAAGTTATCTTGTGCCTGATACTTTAGATCCTAAACAAAAGTCAATTCATCAGTCAAAACAGTGAAATCAATTAAATTTATTTTAAGACAAAGTGCAAAAGTATTAACAGTGTTCATTTCAGTTATATTTTACAACCTATTGTACATCAGACTTCGAAGCCTTATAATTCCGGGTACTGCCACTGTAACCATTTTAAAGGCAACAACAACAATGCAGGAAGGTACAAAAGTTGTCACAGAGGGAAATCTATGACAAACCAAACAACTTAACCCACATAAATATTCCAGACTGATATTTGAAACACCTAAGCAGACAAGCTTCTCTGTTTCAATTTCTTAAGGACTGTGAACCTAACAATCTCAAAGAATAAATCCAGGTGCTCTGGCAAGTCAAAGTTACTGTGTGAAATAAGGAGTAACTCACCTTCCTAATCTTTCCAGTAGTGAAGTTCCACACTTCAATGAAACCATCAACAGAGCCAGTAACTAGATACTGTCCATCTGGAGAAAATCGAGCACACTCTACATGTGACTTCTGCCCAAACTGTTTTAAAGAAGAATATAAGCAAAGCTTATTAAGCAATTTAAAACACAGAACTCACCAAAACAAAACTGTAGTGTTATTATGATGGTAAAAATACAGTATCTTCTAGAGATATATATTCACAAATTTAATGCTGAGGTATAAAAAAAATTTGTCAATAGATACAGAATAGCATTTTTCTACAAAAGTAAAACAAAAAAAGCCCCACCTCTTTCTTTCAGTCTGCTAATGTCAATGAAACTTACAACAGACACTCCATGGTACTGCAGGGGCTAACTTGGTTGTCTTCATATTTTTGTTTTTGCAGTGAATTGTCTGTTAACAAACACTTTTCCAATACCTAACACATATCCCAAGCAGACTTCAGAAATTTACAAATTTCTGAAGTTGCTTCATTTGGAGTGATGTTTCTTCAGTGCAATTTTTAGAGAACATTTGGAATTTTTTCTAATATCCAATTTTATAATTTCTAAATTTTTAAATACAAGTGGCCATGACAACTAAGTACAGAAAAAAAATCTTCACTAACCCAAACAAAAATACAATATCCCTAATGACAAACAAAACAAGTTCTAATAAAGCGTTTTTAGCAAATTGTTACTGAACACCACAAACTGATTTCAGAATTTGCAGCTCATGACTTCTGAAAAACAGTTTAGGACACAAGTATTTCCTCGCACAAATACAGAAGGGGACTATGCAAATTCCTGTAAATTAGTTGAACCTGAACTGTGGAGTCAAAGCAAGTACACAGTTACCTTAATCACAAATACCATAAGCACCCCATCTTGTTAAAAAACCTCATGTCAGGTTACCAAGAAGAAAAGTCTTCTGGTAAGATAAAGTACGGAAAAGGGAGGAAAAAAACACAATGTGTGTGGGAGAGGGGGTGCAAGGGAAGAGGAGAATGACTTACAGCAAAGACAAAAGAAGCATTCAGAAGACTTCCCTTTATCTCCCAACATAAAACACGGGAAGGACAAGCAGCAAAAACACAAAAGCAAACATTACCTTAATATGCCTGCTCAGCTGCGTGGGGAACTTTTCTTCCTCTACATCTTTAACAGCTGCTTTGCCTCTGAACAAGTCAATTGTCATACCAGGGGGAAGCAGGCCCTGGTGCTGCTGCCACTTCAGCGCCTTCAGAGGAGTTGAAAGCCACACCATTAGCTAGCAGTTAACACAGAACTACAACATACGAAACACTCTCTGCACCGAGTACCAATTAATACCTTCTGAGAATCAGAAAGGGCTGAAAACACAACAGAAAACGTGTGTTACAGAACGTTGTTCTCTAAGTGCCCACTACGTGCCGTGTATTTATTCTACTGGAAGAAATCTACTGCTAGAGTGAGGACTTTTCCTACAACTGCTAAACCCTTGCCACATGAAAAAAATCTTTTTAACTATACCATATTGAAAATTTACTTTTATAGAACTAGAGACTCAACTACATAACTAGTTTTCTGCAGCAACAACATAAAGCCATAGTTCCTAAAATACTTTTCAAGACTCACCTGCCCCAACAAAGCCATAAGACGAGATGGAGGTACCACACTGACTTCTCCAGCCAAAGCTTGTGCGATAGCAGCTCTCCGTTTCTCTTTGCTACTCCCATCTGGGTATGCCTAGAGAAGTTATTTTTATGAGATTATTGTTCTAAATAATTATTTTTCTTTTCCCAAAAAGACCTAAATTGTTTTGAAATTGAAACCCCTTCCATATCAATCTTCTATTAGGCCTCCAAAAGAGTTCTTCTCTTTAATACCAACCTTAAAAGCAAAGAATCCTCAGGGCTGGAAAGGATCTCGAAAATCAACCCCTTGACTAAGTTAACCATTAATCTAACAGGCTCTCACCAAAACTGTCAGACTGATGTAACCAGTCAGAAATAATGCTTTGTTATTATTATTATTAGAGAGCACTAGTCCTGTTCACACAACTCGTGTTTTCTTCTGCTGCCTACATAACACTGAAAAAGCAAGCTGCAGATGTCATCCTGTGGTACGAATCCCAAACTCTCAGCTGCAGCCTGCTTCAAAACCACTGCTCTGCTGCCTTGCGATAAAAATGTCATGCACTACTTCCCAAACACTTCATAGAAGGTGTAAAATCATCAAATTGTGAAACTACACATTCTCACTCCCAGAGACAAGGAAGAAAACCAATGCTGTGAGCCATCAGCAGCTTGCAATGATGCTGAGAGTCATGCAGGAGAGGTCTCTACGGAAGGGCATTACGTACCTCACGAGGATCAAAGTAAGATCTGGCCAGAAGATTTTCGAGGTGGATGTAGCGCTCTGGCTGAGTTTGTTTCAGCATGATCATGGGATCTGTTTGTCTCAGCAGAGACCTGGCAGCACCCAGTTCTCGGAGCTCGATCAACTCCAGCACAACCTGCACCAAGAGATTAATGTCTGCATCAGCAAAGGGTTAGTGGAAAACACCACACAGAGGCTTTGACACAGACCAGAAGAGTCCGTAGGAACCCCGCACTCGCTCACCTGCTCATAGAGATCAATGAGGGTCTTGTCGGGCAGCTTCAGAGACTGTATGGCCTGCAGCACCGTGTCCCAGTGCCCGCTGTTGATGTCTGCCACGAAGCTCTCAATGCTGTCCACGGTGTTGAGGGACACCGTGGTCTCCTCCTGAAGGGTGGCGAGCGCCCGGTGGAGATTGTTCTCCTTCAGGTACTGCATGATGAGCCGGATCACGCTGCGGGGGACGGCACAGCGCACGGTCAGCCGGGGCCCCGGACACACGGGCCGCCCCCACCCCTCGGCCCCTCACGGGCCCGGGTCTCGCCTCCCTTTCCCTTCGCCGCTGGCGCCTGGGCCACGGCCAACAAACCGCTCCCTCCCCGCACCCCCATCCCCCCCACCCCAGCCGCCGGGGCCGCCGCCCGTGCCCCCCGCGCCGCCGCTACACGTACTCGGAGGACTCGATTTCGATCGACATCCTGAGCCGGCGCTGGTGCTGGAGCCGCCGCTACTGGTTATGGTAGTAGTAGTAGTAGTAGTGGTGGTGGTGTCGCCGCGCAGCCGCCGCCGCCAGGCCTTCCGCCAGCCCTTCCGCCACGACTTCGGTCGCGATTTCCGCTTCCCGTCCCCGCCCCCCCCGGCCATAAAACGCGCGCGCGCCCCCGCCCCTCACGCCTGACGCGGTGACGTCACCCGGCCGGGACAGCCCATCCCGCCGGCGGCGGGCCGCGCGCGCCCCCTGGCGGCGGAGTGGCGCCTGTGCAGGGCTCCGCGGGTGCGGCCTTGCTGCTTCCCTGTGGGAATGCAGAACGCGGGTTTTCCGGCTGGCTTCCTGCAGAGCTGCAGTACAGCTCCCACCGGCTGAGCGTGAGCCAGCAGCGTGTCCAGGTGGCCAAGAAGGCCAGTGGCATCCTGGCCTGTATCAGCAATAGTGTGACCAGCAGGACCAGGGCAGTGATTGTCCCCCTGTACTCGCCACTGGTGAGGCTACACCTCGAGTACTGTGTCCAATTCTGGGCCCCTCAGTTTAGGAAGGACATTGAGAAGCCAGAGGGGCAATGGAGCCAGTGAAGGATGTGGAGCACAAGCCCTAGGAGGAGCAGCTGAGGGAGCTGGGGCTGTTCAGCCTGGAGAAAAGGAGACTCAGGAGTGACATTATCACTCTCTACAACTTCCTGAAAGGAGGCTGTAGCCAGGAGGGGGTTGGCCTCTCCTCCCAGGCAACCAGTGACAGGATGAGAGGACACAGCCTCAAACTGCACCAGGGGATGTTCAGGTCAAACATCAGGAAGATATCTTTTACAGGAAGGGTGATTAGGCATTGGAATGGGATCCCCCAGGGAGGTGGTGGAGTCACCATGCCTGGAGGTGTTCAGGGAAAGACTGGCTGTGGCTCTTAGTGCCATGGTCTGCTGGACAAGGTGGTATTCGGTCATAGGTTGGACTCAATGATCTCAGAGGTTTTTTCCAACCTAACTGATTCTGTGATTCCACCAGCTGTCTTTAATTCACAGCGATCTCAGAAGATTCCCTGTGGTGACACAGACATGTCGGGCTGCAGGTCAGGCATTCTGGCAAGGACACACAACAGTTCTTTGGCCACCTGTTTCTTTGCACGTGCAGGTTTGCAGGTGCAAGTCTGGGGTGTTACTTGCACTTTGCACACCTTAAAAAGCCACTGGGAGCTCTGCATCTCAAGAGTGTGGTCACGTATGAAAGAATGACAGTGCACAAAGCAATATTAGTAGAGAAATTAATATCATGTCTTAGTTGCTTTAATTATTGACTAAGAATTGGAAAAATGCTGCCCTACTGGGCAGAGCCCCCAGTGGTGCCTCGATGAGCATGAGAAGACAACTCTCCTTTAAACGCACCTCAGGTGGCTCTGGCAGTCTATCCGTCCTGCTTGGACTCTGACTGAGGCCAAAAGTCTTGTAGACCTGGTTAGTGCTACAAGATAAGTAAAACTGACTGTGACCCTCCTGGCTGCACATAAGGTTAGCTGGCCTTGTCAGGAAGAGAGGCCCTTTGTTCCCTGGGCAGCATGATCTTGCTGCTCGTGTGTGTTTCTGGCATGCAGCACTTCCCACCTGCATCCAGTGATCCAGTGATCCAGTGATACCACCCAGCCTGATACCAGTGCTAGACTGACACTACGTGGGGATGTGGAATCCATGGTGCTTGGCCCCTCTTGGATGGACTTTTCCTGGCTGTTTTTTCAGGCATGTGCACTTTGCTAGATGAGCCATGGAAAACAGAGCTATGTGTGAGAAACTGCCTCCCTTTGCCAAGGAAAGCTGTTCTTTGCTGTCTCTGTCCCTAGAGTACTTAAGAAAGTAATCCAATAGCATGAAGTTGAAAAAACACTGAGCAAGGCACACGGCTAACATTCTGTGTTCTGTTGTTTCCTCTCTGTGAGCCCAACTAATTTTTTTAATGCTTTTACAGAGGTGCAGGGATTACTTCAGGGAAGTATTGCTGAACTGTTCCAGGCATATTCATTTTCAATGACAGGTATATTTATGTTGTTAGAAAGTTGTTTTGAAAACAAGTCTGATCCAGACTCTAACAAAAAAAAGCCATAAAATCTAAAGATGGCAGCTCTTTTTGTGCTGGCAGCACATAGAAGTCTGGCTCAATTCCTCAGTAAACTCAAGTGGTGCTCTCTTGCTCTTCTCCCTCCAGTATTAATGGCCTCTAGAAGGAAAGCCCAACAGGCAGGCTACATGATCCTGACCTGTCCCAGTCCGCAGGATGGCATTTTTCTGAGAGGTGAATTCAGCACAGGAACGTGCTAATAGACTGGACGCACACTGGTTTATACAGGCCCTCATTGTGGCCCTCCTTCCCTGATAGATGCAGAGAGAGGTGGACACCCCAGGTAAACTTTCTTGTACTCTCCATGAACTCCATCTGAGAAAAGGGTCCCAATGCTCCAAGTGCTATGCCAGCACACAAGAATCAGACTTTGACGTTGCAGCTAGACACAGCTATAACCAATCTGATGGGGTGCTGGCAGCACTCCAGTGTCTGGAGACCTCCAGAGATCCTTCCAGCCAACACTCACAGGATGCCAGCTCTGGCAGTGCATTACATAAGGGAAGGAAATGTTTCTATTTTATATTTTGGCTCCATAGGGAAGTCGGTGCAAAGGGAAATAAACAGTCTTGATGCAGTTAGGCAGCACAGATATCTGCAGTACACTGGAGCTGAACCCAGTCCTCCACTCGCCCCAGGCCCATTCTTTAAATGGAAGCTGAGCAAGCACCTTGGAATCAAAAATTTTAAGGCAAGATGTTTACCTTTCTTTCTGGCAGAAAATTTAGTAAAACCTTTTTTTGATTCCTCATGATTCAAAAGTTATAAGTTTCCTTCTTTCCCCTCCTGCATGCATTCTGCTCTTGCTTCTCTGGGAGAGCAGCTTGAGCACCCAGCCAGGAGCGAGGTGTGCCTTGTGCTGACCAGATCACCAGTCTGAAGTGGCTGTGGAGCAGGATCCATGAAGCAGATGGGGCGCAGCATCACAGCCCACCCCACATCCATGAGGACGTCACATTCCCCACATCTGACTTCATGTGCAACTCTGCTGCCTCAGAAGCTGCAAGGCATGTTTCCTATGCACCAGAGCTGTGCTATGGCACCAGGAAGCCACGTAAGCTTACAGTGACAATGATGTCCTTTCCTTGCCTTCTGAATTACTCTAGTGATCTACAGTGAAGTTTGGCTTTCCTCAGCTTTCAGACCACAAGGCCAGAAATTAGCCCTTCTGTCAAAGTGCATTTACTGTAGTCTCAAAATAAGATGCGCCCCTCTGAGGCCAGCCTCTTGAGAGAGGCTGTACAGGGTAAACAGCCTGCGTGGTTTCTGTTTCTCGGTTCTTGAGAATACTTTCTGTGGGTCCCTAGAGAAAAACCCCACCCCTAGACCAGTGTGTCTCACAGGGAGAGACCTGTGAATTCAGACTGATGTGTGGTTCCAGAGAGTTGTTAAACCTGTGCGAAACCAAGCTTTGTTTGCCATTACTGGTGAGGCAGACCACATCCTGGGCCATGTGAGGATACAGATAGAGGGACATTGTTATCCCTTCTTCTAGGTATCCATTAGGGAAGGATATGGAGAAACTGGAGGGGGACCAGCAAACAGCTGCAAGGCAGGAAAGGGCATGGAGCATATGGTCTGCTGGCAGGAGCTGGGCTTGGCTTGGTTGCTGGATGAGGTGAGGCAGGAGGGAGCCTGTAACTGCTGGAAGGGTAATTCCAAATGGCTGAAGGCTCTTTGATAGCCTCAGCTGACCCAAGGATGGACAGCAGCCACGTAGCTTTGCGGCTGTTAGTCAGCTGCAGTCATCAGCAGCTCTGGGACAAGAACCAGGGAGGTAGGGGCTTTGGAGAGATGGGCATTTAGTTGTGGAGATATTCCCTGTCCTGGAGAGGGAATTTTAGATGTGGCCACAGAAAGCCTGGAGGGGGCTGGGAGAGCTTTGTCATCAGTGGAGCTTGGACTGAGACATTTACCCCTCCCCCCAAGAGCTCTGGTGATGCTGGGGCCCTGCAAACTGCGGACCATGCTGTGGGTTTATCCGACCCTCAGCAGCACAGCAGGGAAGATTTGTAATTTAGGCCAGGCTCTGAAAGATACCCAGTGAAATGTATCTTGGACTAATTAGGCCGTTGGGCTCAGGAACTCAGTTCCAGTCTGCCTGGCCTCTGTTTTGACCCCTCTTTCCTTTGAAGTTCATAGAGGAGAGGGGAAAGGAAATGAGAGGAGAGGCCCTGCTTTTCCTGTAAAATGCCTCATTCCTTATAAAATCGTTTGGCAAAAATCTCTTTCAGCTGGACAAGCTGAATACTTTTATACATGCCGGCAGTCATTTTCCACCCTTGTCACATTACCCTGGCTTCTCCATCACTGTTCCGCATCAGTAAAACTGTAGATGCATAGACACAAACACTTCTCAAGGAGGTAGCAGAGAAGATCTCCAAAAGCGTGTTAGAGGGCTCTGGGTTGCAGCATTGTGTTATTTCCTGGGCCAGCTAGAAGTGCACAGCACTATGCAGTACAGTGGTGCCTGCTCCAACTCAGCTCTGGTTTTGAGACCTTTCTTCTGGGCCAGCCTGCTGGGACACACAGCTTCCAGCCTTTGCCCCGCTGTGAAGAAATCACACTGAAAATCTTCACTTCCATGTTAACATTGCACGAGGAGGAAAGCAGCCCAGGGATGGTGAGGAAGAGGCACATAGTGTCTGCAATCTGTCCTAGGCATTAGGGATGTTTCAGAGCAGGGGGAAGCCCAACACTCCAAAAGAAGGCAGCTGTATTCCTGGTAATACCAAATTTCCAGGAGGTCTTGGTAGGAAGGCATCTCTGGAGGTCTGCAGTTCAACTTCCCAGTCCAAAGCTCCATCAGGTTATGTTCAGCCATGTTGAGTTCTGCATACCTCCAAGGACAGAGATCTGATTGTACCACCCTGTCCTGGGTTACGGTGTATTCTATCACCATCTCCATGAGCTGTGGAAACCAGGTGTAGCAATGTTCCCTGCCTCCTCCCTCTGGACTATCTCCTGTTAATGGGCCCATCAAGGCCTTGCCTCATGACTCACCATCCCATTGTGAGATGCTCCAGCCAGGGAGAAGGAGCCAAGGATTCCCACCTAGATCTGGGGTTTGGAAAGACACAAGCAGCCTTTCCCACTGGATTCCCAGAGGACAAGAGCTACACAACCACCACTGGACTTCCCGAGGAGGACCAGACCTTTTCTACAAGATCA
>VYZQ01056761.1:75726-107862 GCA_013400655.1 Mystacornis crossleyi
GTAAAAGAACTGTTATTCCTATTCCTCATATCTTTGCCTGAAAGCCCCTCAATTTCAAATTTATAATAATTCGGAGGGAAAGGGGTTCCATTTTCCATTCCAAGGCGGGCTCCTGCCTTCCTTAGTAGACACCTGGTTTTTCAAACCAAGACACACCCTCAGTGGAGGAATGTTTTCATGCCCAGTTGGAATGTCCCATCCTGCAGCATGTTATCTGTTCCCCCATGTTCTGTCCTTGTCTGCCTCTGGAAGAGTATGTGTCTGTCACCACCATTCAGGAGGTGGATGACCCCTGTGACAAGTCCCCAGTAGTCTTTTCTCCAGGCTGGAGAAGCCCAGTTCCCTCAGTGTCTCTTCATACATACTGTGCTGCAGCCTCATCAGCAATCTGGTGGTCACTGCTGAATTCTCTCCAGTTTTTCAGTGTTTTCCTTGTACTGGGTTGGCCCAAACTGCAGGATGCAGTAGTGAGATGAGTCTTCAGCAGCACTAAGTGGTGAGGAAGAATCACCTCTCCTGTGTGGAAATTGACAAGGTTGCTTCTGGCCCATTCCTCCAGCCTGCTGAGATCTCATCAGGTGACAGGCCCTCCTCCCGAAACACAGCAACCAGTTGGTATTAGTTATGGGCTTTTCCTTACCTCTCCTTGGTATGGGTTGAAATCCCCTTTTCCACCAGATGTGTCTGCAGTGTAAGGGTCCTGAGAAGTGCCCAGGGTTTCCTCCTCTCTTGGCCAAGGATCCAAAAAGAGCAGTAGAACTACTATTTCCCGAGAAGGTGGCCTTGCTGCAAAAGGTGACTGGTAGACAGTATTTAGAGCTCAAGTCATTCTTCTCCTTTTGAGAGGTGAAAGGATGGCCCAAGTGTGGTCAGAGATTTCCTACACCTCAATTTAGTGCCCACCTGCAGTCCTTAGGCTGTTTCATACCAAGCCTCCCCCACAGCTGCAGGGAAGAGGACCGAATCCAGCTGCAGAAGGGGCTGAGCTCTGGTTTGGGTAAACAGCTGGTGACAGGGAGTCTCCAGCTTGCCTCATGATCCTCACATGTGCCTACATGGGGGTCTGCGGCGGCATGTAAAAGGCCCATGCGCACACTGCCCATTGGCTTCATCTGAGTCCATCTGTCCAGCTGATTCCTCACTTGGGCATTTTGGAGGCACTGGCACCTTGCCCAGGCTGCGAGGAGCAGCTAGCTGACCTGAGGCTGGTTAGGCACTGCTTTGTGTGGGTTGGTTTTCTGCTGTTTGCAGTGAGGGGCAAGGGGAGATCCAGCACAGCTTGCAGATGACAGGCAGTTGCTGGGGTTCCCAGAGAGGACAGCTTCCAGGTAGTGTTTCCACATGCAGTTAGCAGAAAATATCTGCAGGAGCCACATATGCAGCTATGCAGGGGCACTGGATGCATTAAACCAATAAAGCCACAAGCAGCCCTGCACAGTCTTCACAGGGGTAGCTGCTGTGGTTCTAATCTGCATGGTTTTGAAGTCCTAAACCAGTTTGTGACGTGAGGACAGATGGGCACGGATTTGGGTGCATACAAGGCAGAGGAGGCCTTGTGAAAGCAAAATGTGGCATGATGTACTTCGGTTGTATCATCTTGGAAGTGGAGGACATGTTACAGCCTTATTTTAGAGGCTGGATTTTCCAAGACATTTGAGTGATTTTAATGTGTGAGTCATGTCAAAACTGCTTGAAAGTTAAGAGTGAAAATTAGGCTGAAAAGCTGTTATTCACAGGCAAAAAATTTTTCAAGACATTCATTTTTTATTTTTAAGGACGGTAGACGAGGGAGAACTTTGAGAAGACTAATTTCTGTGTAACTGTAGACTAATCAGGAGTAACAACACTCCCTAGTGACGTTGCATAGGATTGAGTATATTTAACTTGCAGGCTGTGTTATACTTCCAAACTGTAATCTTGGGCAGGGCCCTTGGATGCTTTTACAAACGAGGCAAGAGGCAATTAAATTAGCAGTGGAAGTAAGGAAGGGACAGGAAGTGGTGTTCATGGTTTGGCAGGCAGCAGCCTTTCTTCAGGGTTAGCCCCAGTCCCAGTCCCTGTTTTGAGATCATTAGCACCAGCAAGACACTCAGTCTGCGCTCCATCAGTGGTCTCACTGCTCTGTCACCAGTGTGAAATGCCTTTGCCCATGGTGGGGCTTGGCTTTGGAGAAAACCAAAATGTCTGACAGCACAGCAAGGCTGAATCTGCACCCAGTTTGCAGACATGGAGGGCTGAGGTTTGACAGCACACACTGGCCGCCACACTGCCCTGTGCATCATGGCAAGAAAGCATCCAGGTAGCTGAAATTTCTGGCTCTTGCACGAACAGGAGCTCTCCCTTCAGGCCATTCCTGCCTGGTACTCCAATCAAAAGCAGTCTTAGTGCCTCAAAATGTCCAAGATACTTGTCCTTCATTTGGCCATGTCTCTACCTGTGGGTGTTTCTTGCAGAGTTCAGTGCAGGAGACCAGCTGCTGTCCCTTAGGATGGGCAGGATCCAGCTGGAGAAGGGTGCTTTCTCCCAGATTAAGGGAGTGCACAACAACCACAGCTCCTCTCATCCATTTGTGTAGAAGCCTGGCCAGGGGGGGAACTCACCAGGCGTTTTTTCCAGGATGGACTGACAGGCGGGACTGCCACCGGGACAGACACACTCCAGCAGCCCGTAGTGCTGCTTGGCTGTGGAGGCAGCACAGGAGCTGGTGTCCTCCTGCTGCTTGGTCTGTAGCCTGGCCATAACAAACCTCAGAACGGACAAGGTACAACTGGTTGACTTGCACAACTCTACAACTGCAGGTGGTTTGTTTGGTTTTTAATCAATACCTGTAATATCATCATGCAGCACGGTGGCTGGACGAGATCCCTGAGTATCCTGTCCCCCTGTCACTGGGAAGCGCACACCCACACACACACACACACACCTCACAAGGGGCTGAAATCAAAGCCTGAGAGTCTTGGAAATACCTCCTGGCAACCTCCTCTTACTGTTTTCACAGTCAGAACCCCAAGCCGAGTGGTGGAAGCTCAGCTCCTCCTGGAAAAAGGAGGAAAGCCAGCTATTTGCAGAAAAAAGAAAGCAGTTGCCTGGAGAATACCTTCCAAACCACGGTGGGAACACACAGCTGCCAGGGCGGGTCAGTTTGCACTCACCTCAGAACAAAGACAAACTTTGCAGGCATTTGCACCTAGGTAGGATTTTCTTTTATCTGTGCAATGTGAGAAGCTGTAGGCAATACCTAGTGATTTAATTTCAGTTGTGTACCACAGACCGTGTTTTACGCTTCATTGAGTAACTTACTAAAGCACGTTCACCACTGCTTTTATGACCAGTTTGTCTCACCTGACTGGTCTCAGACCCCCAGCAGAGCTGGTGGTGGTGGAGCCTCTGGGGGTCTCCTGTTCACACCCCTCCATTCACACCAGGGATGAGTAATCTGAAGCAGCTCAGTTCAGAGGTGACAGGGGCTGGAATTTTCCCTGGGGTAGTGGAGGTGAGCACCCGCGGCAGTCCCCGGTGCACCTCTGTGGACGCACAACTCCTCCTGCTCTCACCTGCACAGAATGGCCGGGGGCTACAGCTGAGCCCAGGGTGACAGATAAGTCACATGGGCCCCAGCAGCACGAACACCAGCAGGGCCTTCTGAAGGTGTCTGCCCGGACATACAGCTGGTCTCTCCCCAGAACAGGGTCAGGACAGCTGTGGCTTTGTGCAGCCATGACCACGAACCACTCCCCAGGGGTGGAGACCTTCTCCCTCTCTGGTGCACTGTACCTTTGCCTATGCAAGTTGTGGCAGCTGGGGTGGTGGATTCCTGTGCTTGCAACAGTGGCAATAAGCACACCCACAATGCCTGCCTGTGCTGAGGGTGTCTGAGGAGGCACACCATGCAATCGGTGAGTGTTGCCTTGAGTCTGATGTTTGCACTACAAGGAAAGGAGACCTACTGGATACCTTTGAGACTTCCCAGCTTGGCTGGGCAAGCCCTTGAAGCTGTCCTTGCTATGAGCAGGGCTTTGGAGCTGGGCACCTCCAGAGGTTCCCTTCCAACCTAAATTTTCACATGATTCTGCTGTAATGGCAGGTGTACTCAGGTTTTGTTCATTTTCCTCTAAACAAGAATTTACTTGTTTAGAAGAAACAAATTTGCCATAGCTGGAGTACTGTTGGCGTGGGAAGGTTGTAGAGAGCCTTTTTCATTAACTGCCACCCCAGAAGAGCTTTACCTTAAAGGGCAGGTTGCCACCCAGTATCACTCCTTTGAGCACCTGGGGCCTTTTGTGCTTGTTGGCCAAGTCACAGCACCACTCCAACACACAGAGGCCATGGAGTTGGCAGAGGATCCAGTAAAGCTCCCAGATGGTTACTGGCATCTACAGATATGAATCTCAAGAAAACTTTGGCTCCTATTTTGTACTTTTTTTGTTCATTGAGTATTTTTATATTTTAGTGGAAATATTTCTTTGCCAGGGAACATAAAAAACCAGAAGTACAACAGGCACATGTCTGCAGACAAAAGATTAAGTTCTAGAAGATGGGAATGTTACATCTCTCTCACCACACTTACATATATATGTATATATACATATATATCCTTACATATTCTTCTTCTGTTTTTTACAGTGCTGGAAATAATCATTATGAGGTAGAGGCTGACATGGTGAAAGGCACAGCCTCGGTCCAGAGGTTCTAAATAGAAGGACTGGACCACCAGTACTTTTACAAAGCTCAGCAAGCAGATGTGTCAGCAGCATCTGGTACACAGGGGTGAGGGAGGAATAACCCTGAGCATTGATCCAGGCTGAGAAGTGACTGGTGGATAGGACTTGGAGGTAACTGTGAAAAGAGCTTGAACATGGGCCAAAAGTAATTCTCCCTGTGTATAATGCAAACTGCTTACTCAGCTGTACAAGGAGGACCACGGCCAGCCCAGTGGAGGGGTGGTGGACACTCTTGTATAGCTGCGACTCCAAAAGGCTTTTCAAGATGATACATTACAGCAAGGAAAAATGGTTAATGATGCTGGTGAAGTTCAAGAGAGATTCTTTCACAGCCGTCTGCAGAACTGCTGAGGTTACAGGTAGTCAGACTGGTGGAAACTGAAGTGTTTAAGCAGGGAGACTGAAGGCAGGCATGCTAGCAGAAAACAGCACGCAAGATGTCTTGCTGTATGTTAGGCACTGGAATGAACAATACACAGCCTGCTGGCATGGCCTAAATAACTCATTGCCTGGATGGGGCAGCTGTGAGAGCTGTGCCAGGGTGCAGGGTACCAGCAGCACCGTCCTTTCTGCTTCCTCCCAGGGCCATCACTTCCAGCATGCTGGTGAGGTAAAGGTTAGGTTGAGTCTTGCAACACAGCCTGTTCTTTTCTCAGTCAAAATGGCACTTTTTTGGCACTGTCTACTGTCCCTCAGCTTGTTCTTATGTTTTGCTGCTGCTCGGTGGCATTTTCTCTGAAGGCCTGGGGTCGTTGGCCACAACATGTTTCCAGTATTGCTCTTTCCAATACCACTGTGTTTACAGCTGGATGGGTTTCTTACTATCATACCATCTCATGTTGCATGAAGCAGGGCTTGCTGAAATGGCTGGAACAGTCTCTGCCCTGAGCTGTTGGTGCAGCAGCAGCCACGGTGTTAAACACTAGGAGAAGTTGCTTATTTCCCCTAAAGGGGGATCTTTATAGCTCTACCCTTATTTCCTACTGTAGTCCCAGAAATAGTGTAACTCTGACGGCAGGGGTTAGAAATTTGATTTGTTGAGACATTGCAATGGTATTATGTCTTGGGCTTTTTCAGAGTTTCCTGGATGTTACTGAAACAGGATAATCACTTACTCATGTGCAACCAACGACCACATGGAAGCTGCTCACAAAAGAAGCAGCAGTTTCTTTCCTAACAAAGGAACTCCTTTATTTTTCCAACAAAATTCCCCAAACATAGTAATTAAATTTATCCCTTTGTCCCGGTTTTTGTGTTTATTCTCACTTACAAGCAAGCCCAGGGAGGAGATGGAAGATAGGGTTCTGTGGTTTTAAAATAAGAGCCTTGGTCTGAAGTTTTTTCTGTGGGTAATTACTCTTAGCCCAAAAATGCCAGAATGGTGAAGATTTTTCTTCTTTGGACTCTTTTGTCTAGCGTGTTCACATTACCATAGATGGAATACTTTGGAGGAGCTATAAGGTTTCAGTTTAATCAGGTCCAGGCACAAATTTTGGACCAAGAGCTAATACAGCAGAGCATCAGCTACATCTGTCTCCTCTCTGCACACAGATACAAAAGGAGTCAAGAGCTAACCAGGCTGACCATTTTATGACAGAAAGATTTGCTTATACAAGAACCGTCTCCCCTTTTCCCTTCTTCAGTCTTCCTCTTGTTCTCCCAAATGCAAATCAGTAACTTTTATTAACACCAGGTCTGAAAAACATTTCTATGTTTGAATGTGAAGACAGATGGGTGTTTGGTTTGGGGGATATTAGTCAACCAGAAATGCATAATCAGCATGAGTAATTAATTACCCTCAACATACCCAACGGCTTGGGCATCCCTGGGTCAGGATTCCTAGGACTGAGACCAAAGAAGGAGTAGACCCAGGAGGAGTCAGCTTCCCGAAGGGAATGAAGGTCTAGTGACTGGGGTAGAGCAGTTTGCCCATGGGCGTGGCTGGAACTGAGGAGATGTGACAGGAAGAAATGCTGGTGCAGAAAAACATTACATGGTAAGATAAGCAGGTCTGGAGGACGAGTGGAGGGGCTGGGTTGGGTCTCTGTCCCCAGGTGCGTCTGATGCATGAGCTGGACCTGTGGTGGGGTACAGGGGTGGAGTGTGCTGCCAGGGGATGGCTCAGCTTGGGTCACACCAACGGGAGACACCCCAAAGTGAAGGGCCAGACCTTCCTGGCGCCAGACCGCTTTCCTCCTACCGTCATTCTGGAAATGGAGCAGAAAAATGTGGGGGGGGCTTCATCCAGAGACGCCTCTGCCCATCTCCTGTGTTTTCAGGCAAGACGCAGCACCTCCAGAAGCTAACGGGATGCGTTCAGTCTTCCCTAAAGGCTGCACCTAAGGTTAATTGTACTGGGAAGTGCCCAGGTTACTTTTTCACAGCCTCATCCCCTGGAATGATGTTTATGTGGCCTTTTCTTTCTCTCTGCACCCTCACATTTTCAGATGATTCACGGGCCCCTTGCCAGAGGCAGCCAAATCAATCAGGTGTTAATGATTCATCTGCAGGCTGGACTTTGGTAGCCGCTGTGAACTAATTCTCCTTCTTGGTCACATCCCCAAGCGATGAAACATTATGTCGTCTGACAACAGCTGTTGTCCCTCTTTTGTCTCTGTGGGGAAGGCACCAGGCTAAATCATGAGACCCTCTCTCCTGGTAGGTTTGCTGGGGCTGGTACCTTCAGCAGCCACCAGAGAAGTCACTCTGTAGGACTGTTAGTCCTGCATCTTTGTTGTGTTAAAGTAGCATGAGCGACTTAACGGTGGGACATCACAGAATCCTAGAATGGTTTGGGTTGGAAGCAGACTTAAAGATCAGTCCTGCCGCCGCTCCCCCATCCCAGCCCCGCCTAGGCAGGAACACCTTACCCTAGACCCGGTTGTTTAGAGCTCCATCCAGTCTGACCCTGAACACTTCCAGGACTGGGGCATCCACAGCCTCTCTGGGCAACCTGTTCCAATGCCTCACCACCCTCACGGTAAATAAATTTTTCCTAACATCTAATCTGAACCTGCCCTCTTTCAGTTTAAAGCCATTTCCCCTTGTCCTATCACTACGTGCTCTTGTAAAAGTGCCTCTCCAGCTCTCTTGTAGCCCCTTTAGGTAGTGGAAGGCTGCTACAAGGTCACCTCAGAACCTGCTCCTCTTCAGGTGGAACACCCCAACTTGCTCAGACTGTCTTCATAGCAGAGGCGTCCCTCTGATCATCTTGGTGGCCTGCTCTGGAGTCAGTTCAACAGATCCATGTCCTTTTTATGTTGGGGTTCCGTGGGCACACAGGGACACCAGTGAGATGTGTGGCCTCAAAACACTGTGCCCATTGGGAAGGAGTCTTGGGGCGGGGAGGCATCTGTGACTCAGACTGCTTGGGAAAGTAGCAAGGAAACTCAGTACTGGAGTCCGTGGTGGGGCTCGAGCTGAAACAGAAAAAGCTCTTCTTCAAGGTGAGACCAACCTCGTTTGGCCTCTTGCTGTGCCTGCGCACAGAGGGCTGTTAGGAGAGATGGTGGCAAGGATTTCTCACTGTCTCTCACAGGCAGCAGTGCCAGGTCGAGTGTCTCCCTGAAGTTTCAGCTGCTGTCAGTGGGCTGGAGCTGTGCCTTCCAGTCAGGGGTTTGGCCGACAGCTGACTTTCATCCTGAGTTTTAAGGGGTTGGTTTGCAAAGGGAGTATGATAGCATTTCAGGCATGATGACTATGGTTTCCATAGCAGCCTGCAGGCCTGAGTCAGCATCTCCCTGCTGCCCTGGCTGGGAGATTTGTTCCAGGCACGGCAGACGAAAACACAACACTGGGGCAGGGAAGGGTAGTGCGTATAAGATCTGAGCTACCCTGAGGGCAGGAAATATATCAAAGAGAGGATTAAGTCAGTTTTTCTCAGTTGAATGTGGGGATCCCTTTTGAAGAATGGGGGTTGCCCATGCCCATGTGAAGGATGAGTGCTCTCCTTAGCATGAAGCTCCTTTCAGCTTCTTCCAAGCATATCTGCTCATGCTCTTGCCTTGTTCTGTCTGGGGCTGTGCAAGTGTGCAAAATGCTGTGTCCAGATACACACTGGCTCAAACTTCTTGGCTGGCAGGAGAGCTGAAGCATGGTTCTCACTTAGGCACAGAGATAACTCTGTTTGTCTTTGCAGCTGCAATTTGAGAGCAAACACAGGGAGAAGAAGAGATTCCGTGTTTCTACTCAGGATGGCCAAAACCAAGCGAATTAGAAATGGAGAGGCCATTCCCCCTCCCTGGACTGAGAAATGACATAACTAGTTATTTGAGCACTGTCAACCTTTCTGGCATTCAAGATAAGGTTCAATCTTACATGTGCAGCAAAATGTTTTCCTCTGATGGAGCATTCTTCTGATGAATGTGTGAACAGATTCAAATTACCAGCTCACTGTGTCCCCCTGTACAACACGACCAATGTCAAATGGTACTGTAAGGATGTGGGAAAGCCCCCCAGTGTTTCTCTAAGTGCTCTATTTTGAGACCAGTAAGCGCTGCATAAATACTGGTGTGCTGGGAGCAAGCTGTGCTTGAAACATGAAACTCCTCTGAGAAAGGTCATTTGCTTCCTCTGGATGCATCACAGGATTGCTAGCAGGAACCAGCTCAAATTAAGCACAATGTGGAAAAACCTGTCCCATGTCCATCCCTCAGGGCTCATGTCCATCCCCCACCCCCTGCCGCCCTTCTTGTCTGTGTGTATGGACTGACGCACAGGACTGACCCTCCTATAATGGGGTTTTCACCTCCACAACTACCCAGATTTGCCCGGAGCCAGGGTACCTCCCTCGCCCAACAGCCTTATTCTTTGTCCTGTGTTCCAGTGCAAGATGTTTCCACTGCCTTTTTATGTACAAGGACCTTGCAGAACTGCATGTATGAACAAAGACATACGGGATCTTCAGGACGATGTTTTGCCAGGTATGGTAGGCTGAGGGTAAAATACACAGAGATGTTGCTCCGTACGCAGTGTGGACCCACAGCACAATGCAGTGTTTGGGCAGGTGAGAGGGAGTGTGGGCGTGGCCAAATGTCAGCCTCTGATCCAACTCCATGCTGCCTGGCTTTCTGGGTGCTCTGCAGGCTATTTCCCATCTCTTTTTGCTCACCCATTTGGGTCAGTCTGTAGTTCAAAGGACTTGCTGTCTTACTTTAAGAATCTTCCATGTGGATGAAGTGCCTCTTTCTGGCTGAAGCAGAAGTCCACAGCCTGCTGGCAGCAGTACAGCTTTGTAGCAGGCAAATTTTGGGGGTCCCAACAGCAGTGCCTCGAGGCAGTCTGGCCTGTAGACATCTGCACATCTGGCAGTGAGGTGTGTACTCATTGCGTGTGCATAGCGAAGGACCTGGGTGTCCCTCCTTCAGCCTGTCCAGGGTCTCAGACGTGGGGATGAGTTCTGTATGTGCTGCAGCATGGCTCTGTCCTGTACGTCACGACATTCTGTGTCTTCTGCTCCCCAGAAACACGTCAGACAAGCCCCTGATCTGTGACACTGATCTGCCTTCTAGTCATGCAAGGTATTGCTGGCATCAGGCTGAGGTTAAGAGCACACCTGCTCAGTTCAGTGCCAAAACCCCTTTTCCCTATTGAGTCCTACATGGGTCAGAATGCTCCCTTTGTACTTGGTTTGCAACTGTCTCTTGAGGGGACCAGGACACCAAGCAGCTCTCCAGGGCTGAAAGGCATACAACTATGCCACAGCCCCTTTCCCTCCCTTGATATTTGACTTCCCAGAATGCAGTTTTCAGCCCAAAGACTACTCTTCCTGCCAGCATATTCAAACACAGGCCAGGAGCCCCCCTTATCACTGGCTGTTTTCCAAAACACCCATGCGCACAGACTCACCTGTGATTGCATGTCTCCTTTCAACCACTATAGATATGAATATTTTAGTGGGCAAAACATGAAATACCATATGGTGGCTACCAGAGAGAGCAAAACATGCCAAAGGGCGTGGCAGCACTACTGCCAGATCCCTTCTGCTGAGCTGCAGTGCTTTGGAGGTACTTTCTCCTTTGGTTTGCACAGTCCTGAAGCCAGAGGCAGAGGTTGGGAGTTGGAGCAGCAGGGTTGGAAGGAGTGAGCTGCTTTGCTGTGCCACCACTGCTGCACAGCAAGGTGCTGAATCATAGAGGGGCTGCAAGCAATGGGGCAACAAAAACAAAACTGACATCCTCAGCAGCTGCCAGACTGGGGCATTGCTTCCCCCCAGGCACCCCTGTGGGTCCACATGGGCAGGGCAGCCTGTCACACAGATCCAGGGCAAGTGCAGCTTCTGACACCAGGCTGCTCCTGCATCCTCAAAGATTTCCAGCCTGAAACTCTTGGGGAGAGGAATTTCCAAAACAAGTATTGCTATTCAAGGAATGCAGCAGGGGGAGGAAATAATCACAAGAGAGATAAGGAGAAGCTGGTTGATTTGACAACTGTGCAAGTTCCTCTGGCTCCTGGCTTGTTTAGGATGAGACTTCAGCCCATCTCCCTCTGCCCTGGGTGACACAGTGCTGCCTTAACATCAGCTCTGCTTGGTGGGGCTGGGGAGACAGCTCTGAGGCAGATGCAAGGGAAGATAAAATACAGCTAGAGGAGGCAGGGTGGTAGAGGGACATCTGTTCCCACTCCTCTCTGCAAATGAGCCAGCCAAGCTCCTCTCCTTTGGAGCCATCCACTGGGCTTCCTCTGGCTTTTTGGTCACAAGGCTCTTTCACTAAGAGCATGTGCAGGTTTCAGGCATTTCTGTGGAAAGCCAAGTAGCTGTACTGCACTCTTGCAGGGATTTTGGGGGCTTATCTGCTTTTCTCCCTGTCCTGGGCTGTGTTGCTCTCACAACAAGATTGCCAAGATTGTTGCCAAGATTCTCGATCTCACCACCAATCCCCTCAGAGACCAGCTCTGTTTAACATTTATCTGGCCATGTGGCACTCCTCTGGCAGACTACTGAAGGCTTTGTATAAGTGTTCTGCTGGAAAACATCTGGGATCCAGGGTCTTGTCNGTTTGCCCCTCCTCTTCAGGGACAAAGGAAAAGCTGCATTGCTCTTGGCTTGGAGTTCAGGAAGAATTTGTTTGCTAAAACCAGATGTCTGCATCCACTTTTGCTGACCCCACACTGGGGCTTTTGCACCTGACACTTGCAGAAGGGGTGTTCTCTCGCTGACAGGCGGCAAGGGATTTGTCAGGGCCAAGGCCGATATCCCAGGACTGTGCACATCTGTAGCTTGAAAAATAAGTGATATGAAAAAGTAGGCTCACTGGCTGGACAACCTGCAGAAGGAAAGATGGACAGACCGGGCTTGGGCAGGTGGATACAAGGCATTCACCTGGCTGTCCCCAACATACTCAAGTGATGGGGCCTCATACTGTGCACACAGAAACTAAGGAAATGCCCCGAGTATTGAGACAACACTAGGAATTAATAATTTCAGCCCTTTAAAGTGAAATTATCTACCCAAAGGAATAGCTTCAGATCTGCAGTTCCATCTTGGCTCATAGGTATGCTCAGCTTTGCTTGTCCACCCTGTGCCAGTCAAGCATACTGCTCACACTGGTCATTTTAACTCACTGCCTTTCCAGACTTGCTCAGCACTTCCATCTCTGACAAAACACTTGTGAGGATATAACACATAAAATGCAGTTGGCCAGGGGTCATTCTTCGTGACTCCCTCCAGTGTCCAGCTCTGTAGCCTGAGCCCTGGTTTATGGTCTTGTTGCAACATGGAGACACAGAAGTTTCCTGCAGAGTTGTCAAGGCCTCCTCCCCAGAGATGTACCTACCCAGTGTGAGGGAGGAGCACAGCCAAGACTTTATTGACCTAAGGCTAGAGGGGACAATTATAGCCTTCTCTCTTGCTGTGCTGTACCTCTGAACAGGGCTTAGAGACACTCTTTCCCTCTTGCATGTGCAGAACAAGTTTAATTTTTGTAGTGCTCCTTGCTCATTTCTGCAGTTCTTTGAATATGCATGTGTCCTTGTTCCTCTGGAAATACAGACAGCAACCAAGTGCTTTTCCTACTGGGGCTGTGCACAGAAGCAAAAGCTAGCTGTTTCTAATGCTGTTACCCACTTCTTACAGCTGGATGTTGCATTATTTTTATTAACTGCGGCACAAAGAGCTCATGGTGTTACCCACAGATACACTTCAGTCTCTCTGCAACACTGCTTTCCAAGGCATATCTCACATCTGACATTATTTGTCTCCAAGTTATGTTTCTGTAATTTATTAAAGTTTATTTCACCAAACTGTAACGATTTGGTTAGATCCAGAGCCTCCCGGAACAGAGACACATTATTTGCCATGCCACCATGTTTCTGCCATCTGCAAACTTCTTAAAAGTTTTGTAACAGCTACCTTTTGAAAGGTCACCAGAGCATTTTTAAACTCTTGTTTCTTTTGTATGAGACATGGGTCTTACCGAAGCATCATGTGATATTAAGTGAAAAAATGCTTAGAGGAAATCCGATTATATAACACAAACACCACTCCCTTTATTGGATTGAAGTAGTTATCCTGTACTGCTTGCTTTTTATTCTTTTGTGGATTTTGTTTTGGTTAGGTTTTTTGGGGGTTTGTTTGTTTGTTTTAAGGAAGAAAAATAGAAGAAAACAAGTTTATTTGACAGTACTGTGCCTCATGGGTGACTGTGGTAGCAGTCTTCAGCCTCTTTGTTGATCCTGAGTGTCAAACTGAAATTTGTATAAGGGGCCAAATGTTCCCTTGCCCTTACTTCTTTTATCTTCATGGAAATCCTATGCTGGTTTTCTTTATTCTTCAAGGAAAACATTGACTGGTGTGAATGGAGAGTATGTGGGTGCAGGAGCACCTGCAGGAACAAGTGGCAGGAGCAGCCACAGGGTGGGCAGTCACGGATGGCATCTGCATTAGCTGACTGCAGGTTCCAACGGCTTTCCAGACCACTCCAAAACCAGGGATGGTCTCAAATACGTGACAGCCTAAAGCAGGATATACTGAAGCCATTAAAAATAGTGTTTGGAAGATGTAAAGCATCCTGATAAGGAGGCAAAGAGCAGCAAGTATTTCTTAATGGTTTGCAAAGGAGGAGCAGAGAGAAAGAAAATGGAGACACAAGAGAGCACAATCATCATCAGCTCCTAACAGGTACCAAAAGCCAAGACTCAGAAGCAGCACACATTTCCGGAGTTAACAACACAGGAGCCATCATAAGACCTCAGTAGTGAGTGTCCCTTTCACTCTGCATCACCATTCAGTGTCCTTGGACAGCCTGCTTGCATTTTGGTTCTTGCATCCTGGACAGACTGCTCAGATGCTCTTGTCTTGAATATCCTTGTGAATAAGAGCAAACTGGCTTAGTTTCAAAATAAGTATGCCCTCTTCCCATAGGGTCCCGCAGTGAGCTTTGCTGGGTCGTTGCAAGATGAGCTTTTGTTCTGAGATTTCTGATTTGCTTTTTTGCCATCTGCTGCTGTCACCTGGGGCTCTATGAGGAAGGACATTGCTGCTGCTGGTAACAATCCCAGCCTTTACACTAAAACAGTGGATGCTCAGCATACCAAGACCTTGTTGTGGCCTGTTATATGTGTTGCCAGTTTCTCATGAGTGCCTGGTGTGTGCACTGGCCTCTGGTGCTAGGTGTCTCTTGTTATTAATGTGTGATGTAAGCACGACAGCAGCAGGGGCCTTGAGAGTTTTGGAACAGGCCAGAAGCAGAGGCTCCAGGACTATAAATAATTCACTGGCAGCGGGTTAGGTGTGCGGCCTCAAAAGCTGGGCAAAGCCTGTGTTAAGTGTTCCAAAGAAAAGCTGCGGCAGCTGAGCAATGAGAAACACATCTGAGCAACAGGGTCAGGCACCTGCTGCGGTGTGGGAAATCAACACCTGCCAGTGCTGTGCAGGAAAGGGGGTGGAGGACAAGGGCTAAGAGCTGTTTAGAAACTCAGACACCTTGAAGAAGTGCCAAGATGCCGAATGTGGTATGATTCTGGGGGGTGTTCTGTGCTACAGCTGTGGGCACTTTTTCTCCATACAGCTCTGCTCTTCTGGGGACGACATGCAGCTGAGGTTGGAAGGGAACTTTGGAGGTCATCTGGTCCGAGCCCTCTGCCCAAGCAAGGCCACATGGAGCCAATCACCCAGGACATGTCCAGATGTCATTTGAACGTCTGTAAGGATGGATATTCTCATCATCTGCCTGGCTGCAAAACCCTTTTGAGCTGGCAGTAGTGGGTGCATGGTGCCATGAGTGTGTCTGAGCATGGCTTTTTGAGCCCACCTAATGCTCCAGTTCTCAATGAAGCTTTAATATGTATGTGTCAATGTGTCTAATCATGATTTTGAGCAGTATTATAATAAGCGCACGTGGGACAGAGCACTCCCTAGCAAAATGCTTCAAAGGTGGGCCAGTGGCAGTGGTTTAGACATGCTGATTTAAAGCAGCAGTTTTGCAGAGAGCAGACTCAGGCAGAGAGCCACATCAGACAGTCACAGCCCTGCTGCTTGCAGTAGCCAACACTGACTCTGATACTCAGCAGCCCTTTACATGTTAAAGGCCCTCACCACCTCTGCAATCGGATGGCATCTTGTCCACCAGAAACTGACTGCAGTGAGATCACAAATTCAAGGACTGCTAAGTAAATCTCTCTGAGAAATCTCAGTTTCCACTCTTGTTTTCTATGTTGTCTGGGCAATCCTTGTTACATCAACACGGTGTGCTGAGACCTTGTTTCTACAGGATTTTAGCTGAGAAGAACCACAATGTTCATGTAAGTTAGAGGTAACCAAAACACAGTCAGTTGCTGCCTCTGTAATTGTGTTTTCTAAGGGTATGATAGTGGTTTGGAATGATTATGGCAGGGAAGGATCTCTCGAGGGCTCTTGCTCAATCCGTTTACTCAAAGCTAGTGTAAATCTGAATTCACACTCTATCATCACTCAGGGATTTGCCCAGTTGAAGTGGAAGCTGTAGTCTTCCTCCTCCTATCGCTTCAGAGACATCCAACTCATCCCGGTAGCTTTGTGCTCCCTTGTAAGACTCCTGCTTAGACCAAAGTTTGGAAGACCACCCAGGCCTGGTAAATACGTGAGGCAAATTTCTAGCAGGTGGGTGAGAAAGCAAGTGTCCTGGGTTACAGTGTATTCTATTACTATTTCCATGAGCTGTGGAAACCANGTTTTAGAGACACGGGGAGAAAGTCAGTGTTTTCCACCTGCAATGAGCAAAACTTGGTTATTCTGCAGAGCGTCAGATATTATCTACCTGAACTTGTGCAAAGAGTCTGGCACTGTTTCACATGACACCTCTAAAAACTGGAGACATATGGATGCCCCAGTCCTGGAAGTGTTCACAGTCAGGTTGGATGGGGCTTTGAGCACTCTGGTCTAGGAAGATATCCCTGCCTATGGCAGGGAAGTTAGAACTATATGGTCTTTAAAGGTCCCTTTCAACCCCAGACATTCTATGCTTCTGTGACATTCTGAGGCTGTGTCTGTGGACTTGTTTCACCAGCACACCCCATTCACCTGTGCCACTTATGTCCTCACACAGCCTTTGTACTTCTTTGTGTCAAGCACATCCCCAGGCATTGATGATTAGTGAGTGGATGCATTAAATGCATAAAGACCCCAGTGCCAGGGCTGACCATACCACTGCCTCCTCTGTAAGAACACATCAGCCCTGTTGTACTGTAGTCAGAAAGACAAAAAAATTTGGACCATGAACAGAAGAATAATCTCTTTTCCCTTCCATGCAGATTTTCTCCAGTCCTGGTCTCATCTCCAGCACATCTCATTCTTCCTTGGGCCCATGTATTTCTGACAGTATTTCTGGAAGTGGGGAAAACAGTTACACTGCAGAGACATCTCCCACATTGCTGGAACACATGCTGCTCTGGAGTGCTGTGACCTCAGACCCCAAACCCCTTTCATCAGTGGTGCTCTTCCTTGTGAAGACTTGTCAGCACATTTCCTTTAAAGGGGTCACTAGATCCCATGGGAAAGAGGAACGGTGGCTATGCCCTTTTTTTTTTTTTTTTTTAAAATTTTGTTTCTGTTCCAGATTGTGGTTTGGTAAAAGAAAACCGAGGCATTTGCTGAGTGGGGTGCTGCTGAAGGGATGACTTTTCAGTCTCTTCTTCACATAGGAGTCTACCATTGTTTTGCATTTTTTAACTAAGTTGTTTCTCCCACTCTTGGGAGAAAGTTGGAGGATGTAAAAAAAAAAAAAAACGGTCAGTGAGCTCTTGATGTGATGTCCTATGTGTCAACAGTCAGCAGCACCTCCACATGCTCCTAGACATGAGCTTAACATCTGTTTGCCAGCTCTGGATGAGTTGGATGCAACCTTGGAAAGCTTCACAGCTCCTCCCTTTCTCTCTTGCAGCACGGCAGATAGTCACAGTGTAAACACCATGCCAAGTTCTGGTTATTAAAATGTAGCATAAAGCAGGTTTGGAAAGCATAGGCAACCATGCATCTCTCTGCTCTTTCCCTGGAAGTGCCCTGCAGGCTTCTCCAGGCTTGCTGGCATTGTCCATGACCCTAGTCATGGCAGCACTGTCCCTTCACACAGGGACTGCACTCCTGCTTCTTCACTGGCTCTGCCTTGGAGCTTTTGAGGGGCTAGTTTATTGCTGTGTCAGTCACACAGCCCGGGAACCACTGATCAACCCTTGAAACCTCCCAAGGTGTCAAGACCCCCAGCATGTCAGTATGATGTCCCAGGGCTCCATCACCCTCCTTGGGAAAGAGGTTTTTCACAGTGTTCATCCTGAGTATCCCAAGCCTTGCCTTCTGCAGGAAGATTAGGAATTTCACTAGAAGTCCCTGACTAAAGTGCTTGACTAAAAAGGGCACTTCTTATAGCAAAATAAAAAAAAAAGCAAAACGAAAAACCAAACCCCCCCAAAACCACCACCACTACCAAAAAAGCAGCATGTAAGAATGGGAAATACAACAGAAAGCAAAAGAATAGTAAACATTGCTTGGTTGGTTATTTAGATGTGGTATTGAGTACGCCCAAGTTCCTACAACCTGGACTACAACCTACAACTCAGACTAGAAAGGATCATCAAAGGTAGTATAAGAGGACCCTACAGGCATTTTAGAAGTTGGGGAAAATGCACATCCACTGACAGGTGGAGGAAACACTGTGGTACTGGACAATATGGAAAAAAATACAATGATCAATGGATTTTTGTAGCATCTTCAGAGGCAAAGCCTCATTCCAGATCCCTGCATGCACCAGCTTGGTTTTGGAAGCAGGTGGGAAGACCAAATGTCGGGTTTAAGGACTGCTTAGAGAATGACTAACCCAAATGAGTTATCAGTTCATGTCAATGAAGCTGCTATCAGCCATGGTGGAATATCATGGCAACTGGGAAAAGGCTGAATGAAAAACCTAATATGATGCCGACCTTTAGGGAGGGCAAGGAGAAAGATATATGAAACAGCAGAAGTACCTCTGTCCTTGTATAGTAATTACAAAATTATTACAAGCAATACCTCCATCCTTGGAAAAATCATGGAGAAAGAATTCTTGGAAATAATTTTCATGCATGTGAAAGGCAGGAAGGTAATCAAGAAAATGTCCACTGGTCCAGCCTTTGGACTTCACCCAAACCCCTCACCTTCCCACTTCGTTCATCACTGAAAGATCTAGTGCAGACTTGGGAAGTCAGTCACTTCTGACTCTAGAGAGATCTTTGTGTACTCATCTGTATTGCTGGTAGTTGTATCTAGAGCAGTGGATGGAAAATGAAAATGGGCTCCAGGAGTGGGGTTGCTGCCTTGGGTAGACAGAAAACAGGGGCCTCATGTGAGTGCATTGTCCCTGAGCATATTGACATCCTGCATGTGGGATGTAGTCAAATAAGAACAGACCCAGCATCAACACTACTGTGCTAAGACACAAAGCAAGAACAAAGGACAAGCACACTCACTTCAGACTCCTTCCAAAAGGGTGAGAAGGTTTAGCAAACTTCAGATTAGAACTTTTCTTCCTTCTAACAATAGCTTCTTTTTTTGTTGTGGGTGTTTGGCTCTTTTTTCCCCCTGTGGCCTGGAGAAGAGGGAAGTGTAGCAGGGTAAACATGTGGGATAAATGTAAGAAACCTCTGCTCCCCCATCCTGGCTCTTGGCAGGCAGATGGAGCACAAGGAGGAAAAACCTCTGCTAGAGCAAATATGGTCTCACAGCAAGAGTCAAGGGATCCTTTACCAGCTACATGCTGATCTGGTCCAGGGAAGCCTTGGTAACTAGTGGGGAGAAGGGTGAAAACCTGCTGACACTTCTCAGCTGCTGCTTTCAGCAAGGGACAAAATTTCCACACACAGTTTCTTCCAGTCACTGAGCACTCCTCACCCACTCAGGCAGTAGGGAGGAATAGCTCAATATTCTGAGGGCAGAAGTATTCTGCTCACAGAATACTCCTCCCCTCTGCAGGAGGAAGTGGAAGGTTGCTCTCAGATTATTTTTCTGCCTGTAGATGTCAAACTTGGAAGCATGAGAAGGTAACACCCATGATTCCTTTGTAACATTTTGGGGTTCAAGAGTCAACAGAAGATGCAACAGGGACCACGAGTGTGCTGCACCACCCCAGTTTGCTGGCAACTTCCATGCATTGATGGTCCTGCATTGTTCCCAGAGCCCTCGGAAGCAGTTGTGAAGGGACAAAGCAGGCAGTGGCCACAGCCCTCTTCCAGAGCCCTCTGTCAATATGGTCTTCAGAGCATGCCTGCAAGCGACTGCAGGGGCTTGGGGATGTCCTGCTCACTGTGCCAGTCCGGGCTCAGCAGCTGGTAGTTGGTCTCAGCTGGAAACAAGCCCACCTTTCCCTGGAGAGCACTGAGGAGCTCATGCCTAGCCTTAGCCACAGTCTGGCCAGAAAGATCTCTTCCACAGAAACTGTTTTTGTGAGAAATTGCCAAGGAACACAGGCAAATGTTTACATCAGTTTCCCAGGAATTACTTCTCCATTTCCACACTCTAGCCAAACCCACAAGCACTCAGGGAGCAAGCAGTGGCCTGTTCCCCCAAGCACTGGCAGCCTGAGTGAGAGTTTGCATTCCCTGCCTGGTTTCAGGATGGATTGCATGCTGTCCCCCTACCCACAGGTAAAGGAACCACCTTACCGTTTTCTGGTGTCATATGGAGGACTCTTAGGTCTGTTTCTCTAATGGGGAAAAACTTTGCAGCACATAGAAACTAGTTCAGGGGGCAGCCAGAGGGAGGAAAAGCTGGAAAAAGTTAAGGCACAGCCTAGTCCACCCCCTGAGCCAGAAACCCACCCAGAGGGGTAATCCAGAGCAACGCTGCCAAACCTTGTAACTGAAAATACTTTTATTTGACATCAATAGTAAAGAAGGAACATTGGATTACACATCCCTTGATATATAAATGATAAGAATGCAGAAGCAACACCATCTACAGGAAACCCAGAAGCAGTCCAATATACAAGTAGGGTCCTGGGGAAAAGCAGCATATCAAGACCCTCCCTCATGCCAACAAGCAGACAGTCATCCCAAAGAATCCAAGCATTAGTGTTTCCTTTGCAGCTGTTTTTTCTGGGTTTCAACCATTTCGATCACTTTGAGTGTTTTCACCAGTAGGGGAGAGGAAAAAACACCACCCACCACAGGACACAGTCAGAATTGCCTTCTGTGCAACACGTTCGTAGATGCGGCCCCTGAAAATCCCAGGGAGAGAAATTTCATGGCCAGGTGGAGTCAAGAGCATTTAATGAGTTTGACTGATACAGTTTACACGGAGACAATGAGACCTAGAAATCACAGGTCAGCACCGAAGGGCAGCGTGCTACAAAAGGTGGCTTCAGTTCTTTACATGGCTTGTGGCTTCAGCAGTGGAAGAGAAACTATGCAGCAGCTTCTTGCACTGCTACTATCTCTCTGCTGAAAAGGGTTTTCAGGTTTCCTGATTTTCCAGTTTCAGTTTCTTCCCTCTTTCAAGGCACATGTTGTAGAAACCTTTGATCGCAACAGCCAGAAACAAGTGCTCATCCCACCTCCATAACATTGAATAATTATGGCATACAGCCAAATAATGAGTTGTTGCACTAACTTTTTTCTAACCTTCAAAGAATCCCACTGCAAGGAATGCTCCCAGTGTCTCCCCCACCTGCCTGGGGAGCAGAAAGACACCACTACAGCTGAAGGTCACAACTCTTCGACTTACAAAAGGCTCAGCACAAAATTGAGGTGCTCTTGGCAAAGACACGGCGTTTTCAAGTGCAGCAGATATATTTTTGGTGGTGATCTGCTGCGTTCTGTGAGTGTGGGACCCTCTTTCTAAGGCAGCTTTGAAAAAAAAATAAATAGTCCTCTCCTGTGTCTCCATTGCTGATACAGACTACACCCATGGCATTGTTTTACAGGTAGACATTTGACCTAATTTCTGTAAAACACATCTTCTTGTACTTCCTTGCATCTTTAAGACCTGGAGCCTGATCAGCCAAAAGGACTATTGTATTGTATTTTTTTTTAATGCAATGATAAGCACAAAGGATAAGCTCTTAACCACAAGCCTCCTTCCTTGTGCTTTGCTCCTGCTCCATGCAAGCCCGTCCTTGTTCAGCTCCCAGCATGACTGGAGCAGCAAGGCTAGCCAGAGCGAGCTTTGAACCAAAGGAGGTGAAGACTTTTCCAAAGTGAGACTGAAAAGGCATCTAGTATTTAAAGTCTCTATGAGCCACTGCTGGCCCAAGAAGAAATGCACTGTTCCCTGGTCCCTGCAGGATCCCATCCCTGCAGTGCAAGGGTTCAGCAAAACCTTCAGGTCTCAAAATATGCAACAAAAAACCAAACTAAACCAAACAAAGGGGGGGAAAAAAAGGCAGTGCTGAAGATGATCCCCAATACAACAAGTGTCCCTGATTTTAACAGCCTTCAGCACAGGCCAAGGAAGTGCAAATTGCTGTGGTCAGAGCTGGTGGGAAAGTACTCACCAGAAGGAATTCAGTTCTCAGTTCTGGCTAAAAGCTTTAAATCACTTAAACCAGCTCCCTGGGTGTCAGTGCTTGAGGCTTTCATACACGGTCAAGGGGAGGAAAAGCAGGGTCTGTACAGGTGGTGCCCTGGTGCACTGACAGAAAATAGTACTGCAGAATGTGCACGCCCCTCAAGCCTGAGACAATCAGAAGGGAGGTTCCAGACAGAGGACACACACTGCAAACAGGCTTTAGGCAAAGAAGAATCATTTGGATGTCAGCCCTGCTGTGAGTATCTCAGCACCGCAGGAGATTTAATAGACAAATACGCAGAGCAAACAAAATACATGGCTTATATATAAGGACACACATAAAAAGCCTTCTAGCCTAAAGATAAAGGAGGCCTTGAATCATATCCTATTACTGCACCCTAGTTTAATCTGGTATTAAATATACTGCTTATGATATACAAATTACTTTTAAAAGTTATTAAAATGTTACAACAACAACAAAAGTAATAAAAGATTTCAAGTTTTATGCACAACCTTGCAAGAGAAAATTTTGGTTTTAGGAAGCTTCAGACAATGCTTAAATATTTTCTACCACTGCTAACAAGTGTTAGCAAATTTTAAGGCCATAATTTAATTGTGCAATTAAATTAATCTTTATTTCAGAAAAAAAAAAACCAACACCACAAACCCACCCCTCTCGAAACTCCCCCACCTCCTCAAAAAAATCCCAGGTGGTGTTGTCCTGAAGCAAATAATCTCTATCATATCCAGAAGTAAGGTTATCTGAAGCCAGTGGTTTTTAGAGAGGCCATCTGTATAGCTCCCACCCTATGCAGGGAGCTCACCCACAAATTCTGGCAAACTGTCTCAACTCACTCAAAGCCTCCTTTGAGACTAAAAGAAATAATGACATTCATTGAATCCAGACTTGATTGTTCAACACCTGCTCTGCACATAGAGGAGATGTTTGTTTTGGTCACTATAAGAAAAAAGTTGTATTATGCTGTGTCCATTTAAAAAATCTAATGCGAAGCGTAAACTTGGACAATTTTAGCAGCATTTTACAGTCCTTCATAAAGTAAAACTAGGAATGAATTAAGAAGAATGCTTGCACGCACCTCATTCAAAATACCAAATGTCATGGGCTGTTGATACATCACGGGACTGTTGATACATCACAGTCATAATCAGTAACATTTGAGTCCAGCAATTAACTCAACATGGGGAGTACTGCAGCAAATAGATCAGAGTCAACATTTTCTGGCAAAGTAACTATTTACAACTTGTATGTACAGCTTCTGGACTTACAAAACAACGGAGAGTTAGAAAGTTGTGTAAAGTCAAGTTTGAAATTTTTTAAAAATTTCAAAAAAGCACTTGTCCAACCAATTTGGAGACACTTTGGCATGCCAAAAGAGGCCCTTTTTTTTTGGTTCATTGCAACTGTTATAAAACCAGCAGATATAATGCATCAGTGAGGCCAGATATCCTGGGCAAAATAGGCAAGTCTCTGTTATGTCTCTGATGTTAGCTACTGGGGGAGCCAATATCCACTGTGATCTTTGTATACAGAGGGTACTTGTCAGTTCTTAACACCTTGTATGATAGTGTATTTAAGCCATCAGAATTCATCGTCTCCCTTGTGTGAGCAATTCGGTCAAACCTGCAGGAGGGGAAGAAAAAAAAGTGGGGGAGAGGGAGGAAACAACAAAGAAAGAAAAAATGTTTAAACAATCTGATTTTTGCATGCCTCTCAGGTGGCATCGCAGGTGTTTCAAGAACAACCTGACTATCAGTGCCATAAACATCCCAAGATGTGGCCAGCCTGAGCAGTGGGCCAAGGCATCCCTGTGAGGTAAAATTTTAGCTAGGAAGAAGCAGCCAGGCTTTTAAATCACAGAGATCCTTTTCCAGCTCTGCACTAGAGCAGAGGTTTATACCCCAAAGACAAGCTGGAAACAATTGCTTGGAGTCTAATTTCCCGCATTTAAGAAATAAAAGCGAGAGGCCTTTGTGCCATAGTGCAATGTTGTGGAAAAGGTCTATAATCAGATAATAAACTGGCAAGGGAAAGGTGGCAGCTTATGGAGCAGGAGCAGAGAGCTCAGTCAGGGAGGAGATGGCTGCAGCCTTTCCACATTCCACCTTTGTGCACAGCAAAGAGAAAGCCAAGCAGTTGGAGCAGGAAGGGCAGGAGGCACCCCTAAACCTCCTGTGGGACAGGGTGAGACACACCTCTCGGGGTTGGGTTCATTCTTCCTGTCCCGGGAATGCCGGATCATTCTGCACTTCCCAATGACCGCATCCGGGCGGGATATCCCCATGCCTTTAAACACCAGCCTGTAGAAAGCAAGTACATTAAACACCCAGCAGATGTGGGATGCTCTGCCACACTTTCCACAAATAACCATTGGTTTTACCCACTTTTCTTTTTTTTTTTTTGAGGGGGGGATATTACTCATGCACTTCCAGGCTTGCCAGCCCAAGGAAAGTCAGTCCTTTTCCACACAGACAGTTTATCTTGTCATGGGGAGTAGAGACCTCCTCCTGCCAACACCAAGGTAATTCACCACTTCTGTCTCCTCCAACCAACACCCAGCGCCCACATTAACCCTGCTCCAGGCTGCAGACTCGAATTTGAGTGGGAGTCATCTGCTTTTTAACCCATCGGATGGGAGCCAGAGGGAGCACTTACTTTTCATGACATGAAAGCTGTAGCACTGGGGGAAACAGAGGTGAATGGTGGTGAAGCAGCATAGAGGAGACACATGGTCAGAGTCACAGTGGTCCCGGCCGGGACCTACTGGATGAGGGGCAGCCTGTCTTTGTTTGCATGCTCTGCACAAAGCAGAGTTATTTAATGGATGCCAGTGATGGAAAAGTACTTGACTTCTTTTTCTTTGCCCTTCCTTTTTCACTTCTGTATCACTTCGATGCTCACTCAAGCGTCTTCTGTTCCTCAAAACCCGAGTGCCCCAAAAAGAAAGGACTACCCCTTTGCTGTGAATGCCCTGCTGGAAAGCTGTCCCTCTCTTGGTTTTTTAACACAAGGGCAAAATCTCAGGAAGGTACAATTTCTTTTTGGAAGAGCGTTCTGGAAGCCCAGAAGAGCTCAGAAACTCCAGAGAAAAGATCACAGAGTGGTGTTGTCACTGAGAAACACGAAGGCGGCTTCCAAATACAAGCCCCTCATGATGGTTTCTCTTAGTGAATGCTGTGGATATGTGAAGCTGTAAGGTAGCTCAACCCCATGTTCATCCTTTGCCCTGGTCTTCCCAGCCTGCCCTGTGAGAATACCTTCCTCCTCTCCTGTAGTTCTGAGCCTGCTCAGCTTCCTTCCAGTCAAGCTCACATGGCTCACAGCATTACACAGAGCTGCTTACAGCCTGACAAGCAGGCTGGGAACTCTCCTGGGAACAAAGGGATCTGGTACAAGGCTGCAGAACCAAACAAATCTTGGGCTGCATTGGGCAAGGTGGGTCAAGGTCTCATCCACCCTCCCGAATCCCCTTCTTTGAGCCAGTGCTGAGAGACCCAGAAGCACACTGCTCCAGTCCGTGCATTGGTGTGGATATTTGTGAGGCTACAGGGAGAATGAACAGTGACAGGGGGAGGGGACAGGGGTGGGACTTTTCCAACCAGACTCACTCCCCACTGCACCCTGGGAGCTGAGAAATGGGGTGCCAGCACCCAGCAGGAACATGCTCTCGCTGAGCCAGCAGGTTGCCCACACACCACCTTCACCTCCTGCGTGAAGACACCCCATGTCCCCCCATACACAGGTGAGAGCAGCAGGTCTGTGTTCATCCCCACCCTGAATGCACCCCAGGGTGCCAAGGAGGAAAATTTATTTACCTGTTATAAATGTCATCATCTTCACCACCCCAGCCCCAGTAATTGTTTGGGAACCCATTGATCTTTGTGAACTGCTCTTTGCTCAAGGCAGACACACCTCCAAAATACTGATTGTAAGGCAACCTGGAAGCAGAGAAAAGAGCACATTAGAGGAGGAGAGATGCTAGCCAAGGGACAGCCTGCCTGCCTGAAAAGGGCCTGCTGCTGCCCTTCACCCAGCCCACACAGAGCCAGCACCCACTGCAAGGCACCTTCCTGTCACAGGGAACACCACATGCTGTGGTACCCCGAACTCACCTGAGGGAGAGGGAACTGGTGGGCTCATTCCCAAATACTTCTGAGAAGTATTTTGCAACTGGAAGTAGCTGCAGCCTTTTACTAAGCAGCACACTGTCCTCAAAGGACAGGTTGAGATGCCTATCACCTCATCAAAGGCGACATGAATGGCACAGGAGTGGCAAGAGCTCAGACAGACACTGGATGTGCAGCAGAGCCTTCTCCTCCTGGAGCACTACCACTCATCTCCATACTCCTCAGAGCCCCGAAAGGAACCTTGCAGCCCAAAACTGAGCTGGCAGTGTGACCTTGCACACAGACAGGCAACCCGCTCCCACTTGAAATAGGGGACAATTCACCAGGGGATTGGGGACGGATGAAATTCAGACCCAGAGCATAAGGAGAGGGTCCATACAGGGACCACCAGGACCTATTACAGAGTTGTCTCTGCCTTAACAAGCAGAGGAATACCCAGGGCCATGCACTTCTGTTTTAAGTTTCACCTCAGTGAAAGAAAGAACTGCAGCTGCCACAGTGCCAGGGCAGTCCTGCTCCAAGCAGGGCTTGGGTCTGGAGTGGAGACGTAGGGACCCTGCCAACAGCACTGCTGCTATAGCTTCAGCACTACTGGCCACCATAGGGTTTCACTTTATAGATGAGATTTTAAACTCCCCCTTAGGGATTTGGGACAGGGGAAACCCCCCCCCCAAAACCAGACAGGAAAAGCAAGACACATTTTTGTTCAGAACAGTTTGCTGAACCTAAATGTGTGCTGCAAGAAATTTTGCTCTGCGCTGCTCTCACATACCAGGGCAGGTCTCTCAGTGGCATGAAACCAAGCAGCCAAAAAAATTTTGTCTTGCTCTTAAAATAGTGTCTGATGCAGTCTTTATAAAGCTGCACATAATTCTCTCTGTGTGAGGGAGTCTCACTTTTCAGACAGGGTGGAAACACTAGCTGTCTTCCAGCTTCCAGACTGAAACACAAGAAGGGATATGTGGGCATCTGCAAAATGAAGGGTGCTTAGCTCTTCCTCACCCTACGTTTCACTTTCCAGAAGCTGTGAATTTTAATAAATTGCTCAGCGGCATTTCTTGGCCTTCCTCCCCTGCAGCCACCCTCTCCCTGCAGGGACCTGCACGTTAAGACAGGCTTTTGGGAAAGACACTTTCCCATGCTTTCAGTGGTGGGTGGGGATGCGTAACACTGCGCCTGCCCTGCCAGGCTAGCAGTGATATTAGGAAAAAGATGCCAGTCCAAAAGGCGTCTCACCGAAATCCAAATTTATCCATGGATACAGAGAGGTGCCGTGGCTGGCTGTAACATTTGTAGGTGTTCCTGTCATCCATTGGGATGAGGTCTACATCACTAAACACAAAGCAATCATAGTCATACTCCTTCAGGGCCTCTGCAAATCCAATATTCAGCAGTTTAGCACGGTTAAATTCTTCTTCTCCATCCTAATTTAAAAACAAATAAAAACAGTTAAGTGACTTAAATTTGACAGTTGACATCAGCAGTTTCTTACCTGTTGCCAGATGCTGGTGTTGCTGCAGAAGGCTGGCGTGCCTGTGATGAACTGAACTCAAGCCCGAGCACTGCCCTTGCAGCACCCATGGCATGTTTGCAAGCAGACCTGCCCTGACTCCAAAGGCTGCCTGCAGGACAATGACACCTGGGACAGCCGCAAACCATGCGGGCAGGAAAAATGGCTGAGGAAAGGCTGGACCCAGCTCAGCTCCCATCTCTTGGTGGGAGCCCCCAAGAAGACAGGTTTGATACGATAGTGAGCAGTCCCTGTGTCCCACTCCACGCACAGGCATTTAAGGATTGAATTTTCTGATACAGGCCAAGCAGGTGGGACTTCCTGGAGCAGCAGAGAAAAGCAAAAAGAGGTGAGCTCCTCTGGAAGAAGATACTCTTGTTACAGAGAGCAACACTGGCAGTGCTTTAGCTTACAGCCATGATGAAGGACCATGGACCAAAACCTTGCTGTGGCCAGAATTTCAGCACCCTCCTCCTAAACTCTGCCACATGGCTGTGAGACTGTGGCGCAGCCACTGCTGAGCAACATGTGAGCACACGCCAGACCGAATCTGCAAACCATGAGACGGCACCAGGACCCAAGGTCTGATCCTCTGCTGCTCACCTCTGACCCTCTGCCAAGCACTGGGCAGCCATGCACGCACAGGAGCAGGATGCTCCCTGGGCCCTGGGAAGGATGTTCAGCACGTGGCTGTGACACACAGCCTTGATTACTGGATGGCAGGCCAGCACGAGCTGCTTCCTGCACAGGCTACAGCTCCAGAGACGGATGCTGCCACTGCTGCAGTGCTCTTCCACCACTGTTCATCTGTCCTGCAGGCCTTCACAGAAAAATGAAATCAGGAAAGCTCTCACCATGACAGGAAGGACCTGAAAAGAGCCGACACTACAGCAGGGCATATTCATCCCAGGGCAAGCACAGCTAACGAAGGGACTGGCAGAGAGCAGGGCAGGAAAATCTCCGCTTTCCTCCCCATTTGAGGATTGAAGCATTTGAGGATAACCTGTGAGGCCTTTTTCAGGCAGAAACATTTCAAAAGCACATGTGGGTTTGAGCACAAGTACAGGCTCGCAAATTGCTGTGTACTTTTGAAAAGCTAAAAGATCGTACCCACAAACTCAAGAATACTGATGGTTTGAGAGTAAGGATTTTCAATCCAAGACCCCACTCTGCAGCAGCAGCTTCAAACCCAAACCCTGTACAAGGGAACAGAGCAGGTAGAAAGAAACTCATAGGGCTTTGCTCAAAGAGACTGAAGGCTTTTGCCAGCCTGGAAACCAAGACTGCCAAATGCATTTTACCTTTAGTCCTCTGCACTTTCTGAGCAGTGTCAAGACAAAGGACTCCCCCACTGTGCAAGCTGACACCCCCACCCTGCACTACCCACACCTAACATGGGATGCAAATCAAGGACGGATAAAATACTATGCACAAAGAGCAGCAGCTTAAAACACCACATCCTCTGTAAAAGCTTTACCTGGTTAATAAACAATCATTTTGGTAACTATTTAATCTAGACTGGCTAATGGATCTGCTGCTGAAGAGCCAATGCAGCTTCTTGAAACAGCTCCAAGTATATTCTAAATGAAGGTTTTAAAATGCGAGTGTCAAACCAAAGTTTTCAAAAGCATTTATCACCTGCCTTGGGCATAAATGACTTCACAGGGAGGAGTAAGCTTTCATGGAAGAGGATCTGAGCAAATTCTCACATCCTTGCCCAAAACAAAAGGGTTCACACAATAATAAGGTGGTGGGTGGATGATCACCATCATGTATAAAGCAAGAGCAATGAAAACTCGAGTAGAGAAAATGAAGGCAAGTGGAATAAAGAGGCTGGAGAGAGGAAGCAGCTGAGGTCATTAGATTGGAGGGTTTTCTTTCCCCAGCAAAGGGGGCTGCCCAGCCCAAGCTGCCCAGCACTCCTCAGGTCCCACGGCACCAAACCCAAACTTGGCTCCAAGGTTCCGGCGGACTCTGGTCCTGGTGATAGTGCAAAGTGCAATGTGCTCACACCTCAGAGCAACTGCTGGGCCAGGCTACGAAAGTGGCCTCATTTCATACCCTTTGGCTGCTCTTTTCCTAATGGAATTCAAGGCAAGGGGCACTTCACATCGATTTTGTTACCAGCAGAGGCTCAGCTGTAATTAACCAATGCCTTCGGGTAGCCTCTAACTCTTCGGGGTGACACATGGGAATTAACAGTGCTATGAGGAGCTGTGTTTTTAAACCTCTCCCCAAAAAACCTTAAAGCACAGAAACTTTTGCACCAAGAGCATGTGGTCTGCCACCTCACCCACGGGAGCCTGGCAGAGTTCACACGGGAGCCCTGTGCATGAAGAGGGACAGGACACAGGCCAAACACTTCATGTGGGCACTGCCACTCCCAAATGGCCACACAGCTTCACACTACTGCATCCAAAAGACTTGGAAGAAGGGAATCCAACTAATACAAGAAAACAAAGAACACTTTCCAAGCCATTTCTTAGTAACTTTACAGCGAGCGTAGCTCATGCAGCAAACTTTGCAAGGCTGTTATCAACTGTGACTGCTTTGAGGGCAGGAGGGTAGCTTTCTGCCTCAGAAGGTATGTGGAGCTTTACTGCATGTATTGGAACACAAAAAGACTGACAAGAGGTTTTGCTTTTTGCAGAAGCCCTGTTTCTTTACCTAAGGCAACATGGAAGCACTGGCATGCTCGTGGTATCTGAGATTCAGATCTCTCAAAACTCACCAGCATGCTGCAGGCTGCCATCTTTGACTGATTCCCGACATTTTGGGGAAAAAAAACCCCAAACAATAAACCATAAAACTTTCTGTGCTGACATTCCTTCCAGGTCACCACAGAGTACAGTATCCACAGGTGAACCTTGAGAAAGGAGATAAAGCAGAACTGAAAAAACCACCATCCCTCACCTCTGCCTGGCAGCTTGTCATCTCATGGATGCTGTTATTTGTCACAAAGAAGTGGATTCATTTGGCCTTGCTTGGACAGAGGAGCATTATCCTGAAGAGCGAGGCAGTGCACAGGGGACTGCTGGTTTGACAATGCAGTCAAGCCCTAGAGGTAGCCTCCTGCTTTCATAGGCTTTCAGCCAGAAAAGTTGTAGTCCAAGCATATTTTTGCTATTTTCTTTTTCCTGACAAATTTTTCCCAATGTTCTCTTGTCCTGAAATTTAACTCATGTCTGAGTTCAGTGCTGGCGCCCAGCACCCGCTTCTGGCTCCTGAATTAACTCTGTCACTCCCAGAACTATCTGCTGCCTCAGTCCTGCAAGGTCTGACACTGACTCCTGCTTGTACCTGGAGGTGAATGATCAGCCTGAGCAGAACAACATGCAGGCTTTTTTACTTCCCAACCCTTACATCAGCTGAATCTGGTTTGTTCAGGCAGACCTACCAAAGGAGGCTTCTTTTTTTTTTTAAGTGCTTGACGGAAAAGATCAAGGTTTTTGGAACAGTTACTCAAACTAAAGGGGTTGCAAACCAGCAAGAAGCCACATGTCCAGCCTTTTTTCTGCCTCCCACGTCCATGTAGGAAGCAGCTCTGAGATTCCTCCTGCAGACAGCACAGATGACCCTGGCTGCATCTCCTTCACCTAGATCCTACACTCACCACGTCTCAGGGAGGTGATGGGTGAGGCTATATGTTTCCGGCCAAGGAGGAGAGAGCCATCACCTCCAGCGGGAGCTTGCTAGCTAAGTCGGGATACACCGAGACAGCCTGAGCCGCACACCCAACATCCATAGCAAAGTCCTTCCTCCAGCGGACTTGACCAGGCAGAAACAGATTTCCAGAGCCATAGAGAGCTATCAGGAGATACTTTGGTGTTTCTCTGTCAAAGGGTGTTTGAGGCCTCAGCATAGTTACACTGGGCAGCGGGAGAGAGCAGCCGCAGTGGAAACTTGCCTCTCCCACCACCATAAGGGTAAGCAGGAGCTGAGCACAATTCCCTCCTTTGCCCACATACCTGATACCCCCTGCAAAGTAACATGAATAAGAGTGATGCCCCAACCGCTCCACGCTCACACGCACACACACCTCTCTGGAAAACTGCTACCAAGACATTGCAAATAGCACCAGGGGCCAGTGGAAAATGGTTGAACAACTGCCCAGTTTTCAGGGAATTGGCTAAGTCTCCCCTTTCTCAAACTTTAGTCTGGCTGCATGGGCACTTGCATGGGCTGAAATGCAGACAGAATATTAATTTCTAGACCTGAGTATCTGTGTGGCAATGGCCGCAGGTGTGGGAGAGCACACGGATACTGGCGGGAGTGAGCGAGGCTGAGGGAGACGCTGAAAATTCGTCACTTGTGTGGCATCGATGGGCGCTGGGTAGAGCGTGCCCAGCTGTGTGTCCTCATCGCAGGTTTACCCGAAAAATCTTACAGCGGCCACTCCACACACCAGGGTTTTTCTAGGGGTGGAGTGTGCAAGGTGAAACATAATACATATTTTCCACTGGCTCCTGTTACATGCCAGACATTTTACAAACATCATCCCCCTGACACCAGCCAAAGCCTACTCAGAGGCATTCAGGCACGCAAGAACAGCATGGTGGAGACACAATGGACTCGTGACAGAAACACAGTGCGCTGAAAGGAAGAAGTTTGACATTACCAGTGCAGCAGTAGCAGGGCTCAGCGCTCCTCTTTCTTTCTATGAGATGCGGAGCACAGAAGAGCATGTAGGCAGCGTGTAAGAACCAGATCACACAGTAATTCTCCTTGCTTCAGTGATTGCTTTGATATAGACAGGATTAACAAGTAAAGGTAATATTTCCCCACTAGAAGGAAAAATAAAATTAAAAAAA
>VYZQ01056762.1:7853-32642 GCA_013400655.1 Mystacornis crossleyi
CCCCAGAATGCCCTGTTCTGTTATGTAAATGTACCCCAGTTCTGTTTCCCTGACTGGCCCGTTGATTTCCCTGCCCCTTTTCCCCTTCTACGTCAAGGTCCCACCTCTGTACCACCCCTGTCTGTGATGCTGTCCCCAACCCCATATATAACCTAGAACTCTCAGTCCCCCAGATGTCTTTGGTCCCTGGCTTCCCTTCACGGTGGAGCTGAAATAAATCTCTGCTGTGGAATTCCACACAAAGACCCTTCCTGCCTCTTTGCCGTTGGCTTGTCGGAGAATCTATCCAGAGTGTGCATGTGTGTTGGTGTGAATGCAGTGGCTGCCGAGTAACTTTCTGTTAAAGTCGGTTCAGGCAGTCAGAGCACCCCACCAGAACACCCCCTGGACCCAACACCCATCTCTCTAATTCGTTGAGGTCTCTGCNCTAATGCGTTGAGGTCTCTGCAGGGCTTCTCTGCCTGAGAGGTAGTCAACAGCTCCTCCCAAATTAGAATTATTGGCAAACTTTGCATTGTGACCAGTTGCTGTGTTTACCTTCCGGTGTTTTTCAATGACTCCCAGAGTAATCTTCTCCATAATACCAGGCATTGAAGTGAGACTGACACAGGCTTGTATTTTCCAGGGTCATCCTTCTTGCTCTTCTTGAAAACTGGGGCAACATTTGCCAGCTTCCAGTCAACTGGGACCTGTCCATACTCTTAAGCCCTTTGAAAAATCATGTGATCACCTGGAATAATCTTTCCAGTAGTTAAAAAAAGCAATCTGTAGAATGTAACCATTATTTTCTGAAGAGAAGAGATTGTTTCTGAGATTGTTTGGGGTTTTTTGGGTTTTTTGTTTGTTTTCTCTTTAAAGTTAGTTTTTCATCACCTAGCTCCTAGGATTGTCTTGCCATACAATCAACTCGATACCTGTGTAAGTATGAAGACAATCAGGTGATTTCCTGGTTGGAGTGTGGGACAGTGAGGGGGCAGGACCACTCCATCACATAGCAGCTGCCTGCTAGATTGATTTAATTGTCCTGTGGGACAACACCTCCATGTTGAGCCTTTCTTCTGACATTTTTTGATGACAATAACTTTCAGCATAAATTCCCTTTGGTTAATCCACAAATTATGTTTGGTTTTTTTCTTAGTGTTTTGCTATTGCAGTACTCATAAATTGTTAATCTAGTGTGGATAAATCAACACAGTTATCTGGGTTGATACATGAAGAGTTTTCCTCAACAGTGAAATTTAAGAAGTTACATCTCCTGAAGTTAATCAGACTACTAAGCAGAAGAGTAACAGCATTTCCATTTCATTTTCTTCCCTAGCTAAATCAACATAACTTGAGTTTTGTTTTCAAACTGAAAAAATATCCTTTCAGCAGTGGTACTGTATCTTGTCTGTAAAATCTCAGTTTAAAACATAGGAATTTGAACTGATGAGGGTAATATCCAGGCAGAAAAAAACCCAACAAACACATAAAACTGCAGCGTAATAGTATGGAAAACTGTGTATTTTAATAAACCATATTTGGAGGCTAAAAATTAAAAAATAAACTATTTCCTACTTATTGCCAGAAAAGAATAATAAATACAAAGATAGCACTAGAGAGGGAATGTAATTACCTGATGACCACATGTTGAATCCTATCATAGAGGGGAATCTGAATGAGTATCTCAATAGATGACATGAAAATTCCAAGATGCACAGGCTTAGAGATTGAAATGAACTCCTCTGCCATATTCACAGACCTAAGTTCCCATGTATTATGCTGCGGACATTAGATCACAGTGTATTTTTCTGTCTGCTGCTCTACCAATGGTCCTTTTATAACATTTTTGGAAGACACTGCCCAGGGAAGTGCTTGAGTCACCATCCCTGGAGGTAGTTAAAAGATATATAGATGAATTAGAGATGTAGTTTAATGCTGGACTTGGCAGTATTGGATTTGTGGTTGGACTTGATGATCTTAGAGGTTCTTTTCAACCTAAATAATTCTATGATTTATGTCAACTTTGTCATCTCTGCTCTCAGAACAGTGATTCACTCCTCTGACTTAAAAGGCAAATATCCTAGTACATCAGGAAGTAATCAGTGTTTAAGGGGTTTAGGTATGGAATTGGATGCTCAGACTTTCACAAGGTCCTATTGTTAAACATGATGATTCTGGGAACATCATAACAACAAAAACTGTAGGCAGTTGTCCAGACCTTGATGTCTGCACAGATTATATACATGAACACATGCAGGTTTTATCCAATGCCTTTTACATCAGCTCAGAAAAATAACTTTCCAGAACCTCAATAGAGAGACATAAATATATTTTTTTTCTTTATTAGTTTAAAAAGAATTGCTAAAGCTTGACATAAGGTACTAGATTTTTTTTTTAATTGAAAAATCTCAGCACTTATTCTAACTTCCCCATTTTGCCAGATATCTAGCTTACTTCTTGGCAAACAATAATTAGCCAAGCACAAATGCTATGTACTACTCCAAAGAAAAAAGAAGCCCTAAAAATTCCCCTCAAATATCAGCTTCTGAGGAACTACAAATGACAGAGATTTTTGTCTCTTGCTCCTTGTTTTTAAAATAATTAAAATGTGTGTTTGCTTACTTAAATGTTTACTTTAAATTCTCAATAATCAAGGTAAAGGAAACTAGTTTGTGTTTTCTTTTACTTTGATCAAATGTTAGACTTAATTGCTTGCTGAGTTGACTGATATGACATTGCGATTTAAGAAGAAGATTATAAATGTGGCTTTGCATGGTGACTTCTGGGAAATGTTCTGAAAAAATAAGCCTCATAGTTTGTGTCAAATGTTAATGGTTTGTTTATAAAATAAAGTAGGGCTAGATAGAGGCAATATCACTAACAGAGAGCAGCTGGGCTTGCTATAAATGTGCTTTTCTTCTTGTGGATTTGTTAGAAACTTTGCCCTGTGGCTGGTTCTGCTCCAGTAAATGCAGATACTTCAGTTAGAGGTGGAGTTTTCATCTTCTCTTTAGATACCATCTGAAGCCCATACATTCTGATGAGAGAAGGAACTTGTTTTGTTGCAGTATATTGCATAAAACAGTTGGAGTTTTATGCAAAAGATAATGCTAAATTTTCCCAAGGGAAGAGAGGGAAGCAGAGGTATAGGGAAGGAGAGGAGATGCTCCTTTATAGCCATCTGGCATCGCACGGTTTGCTCGATGATGTAATTATCCTGTCCTGTACTGTTTTCCAATACTGCAGGTGCACGATGTCTCAGAATCCTGTGACACGCGTGCTGCAATATAATTCTGTGTCCCCACTGCTTTGTTCAGCACTTGTTGGCTCTCAAACTTTTTATGGCAGCATATGGCTGTCTGATGTTAGCATTTCACCGTGGACAGCATAATGAAGTTCCAACAGTCTATTGCTCCCCGTAGCCTCGTGCCAGCTAAGTGGTGGTGAACTGGCAGATGTAGTGCTGCTTCAGGAGAGCTTGACATGAATGTCTGGAATGTGAGCAAGGACCGTCTCCACCTTCCCATCCCTAATTAAAATTGTACAATCTTAGGTTTTGCTCCAACCCTACTTAGGTTCTGGCTTCTTTTGATTTTGAAAATACTATTATTTTTAAAATATGTAGAGTTTGCTGGTTTTGCTGTCCCTTCATGATGTCTCCATGGTTTTGGTTTCTTTTAGCTCAGCTGGTGAGGACTAGGATCACAAATGGGAATTTTGAAGTTGTGGTCCAATGCCTTAATAGTAACTAGCCCTAGTACCTCTTTATTTAGTTTTAGTCCTATGCCGTTACAAATTTTTACTAGCTTTTGTATGAAAGGATAAACTGTTCTTAATTTTTTTCCTCTTCTGCTTCCAAAGCTTCCAATATTTATGGTCTAAATATTTTGACAAATAGATAGTGTTTTAAATTGTTGACAGATATAGGCAAACACTAAAGATTTTGAAAGTTTAATAAAATACCATGTGGCCTGCATAACAACAGGTCTTTCTTAGGGGGGAAAATACTGCAGTGCTTAGGAGTATAATTTTTGTACTTCGTCACCTATTTTTGGCAAAAGGAACAGAAGGTTCAGTGGAGGAAAGGTGATATATCTAAGTGGAAATGTTCATAAATGTATAAATTTATGGAAAGAGACTGGAACATACATATTACTTATCTCATTTAAACAACTGGTGATTTAAAGGAAGATTCTTAAGCACTGCCTGGGTAGGAAACTGGCTTAAAATTTTCATTATTTCGGAGCTGCTGTCGTACTTCAAAGCCAACAGTGCTGTAGTGATGTGTTTTTTGATAGTATTAGAGTCAAGGGTAATTCACAGTTGCTCTCACATTGACCTACAACTTTCAGCCATTTGTTTAATACTTTAAAAATTTTAAAATGAGGCTGTTAGAAGTATTCTTATCCATGCAAGAGGAAGGGTCAACATTAGCCACTTAGATGGAATATTTAGAGGACAAGCCCCTCACTCCTTGCCTGGAATTTTCTTAGGACTCAATCTTCCAGTACAATTGTCAGAAATTTGGAATAGTGCTGTTTAATATTTTAGTAAGATAGAAACTCAAAAATTTCACCTGTTGGTCAAGTCCAGTATTTATTATGCAGTCATCATGTTTTATATGTTTGTTTAAATAAATTCACTGATGATCTTCTCAAAAGTAATGGGGTATTTTGGTATTGCCTCTTCCCCGGCAAGTTTGTTCTGGTACCTGAGTGCTCTGATGGTTAGCAGGATGACATTCTCTATGTTAAATTCATTCTTGGCTGGTTTTGTTTGTTTGTTGTTTGATGGAGTAGCTTCATTTCTAGATGCATTTAGAGACAGTATTTACATCCTATTTTCAGTTCATCATTTGTAGTGCTTATAAAGCTTACCTGGCATTGAGGTTTCTTCTGTGGCACAAATTTAAACCAGGAAAAAAAAAAGTGGCTATTCAGACTGATAAGATTGAATCAAATCAAATCCTTGATAGCTGTATAACTCTAAATCCATGAAAATCACTAAGTGCCATATGAATGCTGGAGGAAATCTAAGGCTGCAGTCCAATGATGTCAAAATTTTAAAGCATAACAGCTTAAGTAGCTGCTATGAAAAGGTCAAAGAGCTGTAAGCAGTATGAGTGAACAGATTACCTGGACCACTCTGGACAATTTATACTGAGTAGGCAATAAAAAGACAGTGGAAACTACTGCTCGTGAGGAGCTTCTTAGGTTGACTGAATCCCATTCAAGGGACAACATTAATATTGATTCCAGTAGAAGAAGAATTAGAGTAAGTGTTTTGTCATCTTGCTATCTTGTGCTATGTATGAGCTTAAGGGAGTGGTTTCTACTGTAATAAAAATTATTTGGTTTTATGTTAATTGCATGCTTAATATTGACTATTAGTAGTGCTGGTCTGAGGAACCATTGAGAAACCACAGTTGCTGGTCTTGCTTTCTAGTGTCTTGAAGTGCTGAATAGAACATTTGAATCAAGCCTGCAGATCTGCTGTGTTTCTTGTTTCTGTTAGGTAAACAGTCACAGGAATGACTAGGAAATACTGTCCTGCCAAATCTGAGCCAGATACAGCAGATGTTTCTCAGCAGATAGTCTGGGTGTTTTTTAGAAAAATCAGGGTGATGGAAAGGCTTTGTTGTAACTTCTGCTCTGCAGCAAAAGCAGTTTATAAAAGACAAAGATATTTTAAATGGATAATGTACTATAGTATTTAGACTAGTGCCATAGTCTGTTTAGCTTAAGAGAGAGACGACTGGGAATATAATGGCACTATATTATTCTTGCCTGTACCTGTCAGGACAGCAAACACCCTCCCAAATATCCTTCTCTTCTGACTGCCAGGTCTACAGAAAAAAATTGATGTGACACCTGTCTGGCCTTGAGTCAGATACATGTCTGAGCAAGAGCCTTGATAGGCACGTGTCTCCTTCACTTGAGTGATGCTTTTAAACTCAGGCTCTCTCCACTGGACTCTGTCAGAGCAATGCTGAAGTTGTGTCTTTGCCAGGCCGTGTGTCTTGTTGCACCTTGGCTTGCTGGCTGGCCTTAGACTTGCCTCATCACCATGGGCTTCTCTGGAGATCACTGGTCTTCAGCAGAACTTTGTAACCATCCTCAGGCTCACTCTGTTCTTTTGTGGGTACTGTGAGTCTGTGCCCATGCCATTTCAGGCTTGCTGTCACACTCAGGTGCCAGGTCACCTCCCTTTACTGAGCCACTCACTCTTGCTACTCCCTTCTGATAGCTGCCAATATATTTTTTAGCATAAACATCTTCGGTTTGTGATCATGTTGCTGTGATTTGCAAAACAAAGGATTTTTTAATAGCATAGCTTTTCTTCAGTTCCATGATAGAATTTTAATGATAAAATAAATCTGTTCCATCCCCTGATATTCAAGGTTAAAGTGTATGGTGTTTGATCATCTTCCAGTTTTTGAATCAGAGTGTTTGATGGATACAGCATGGTTCTTTTTTTTTTGTAATGTTCTGAAGAATATTTCTATAGTGTAGGAATGCACTCTAGAATATGGATGTGATTCCAGTTTTCCTGAAGGACTACAGTGCTCCACAAAATCATGAAGGTAATCATGCATGCTGATGACTGTGCCCTTGAAACTGACACAGCAAAACGTGCATCTGATTAGGAATATATTGGCATAAACTGGAGATAGCCAGCACTTAATTTATACACTGGCCTTTGTGAAATACATTATATATAGACCCATAATTGTAGCTGGACCACAGAGGGTTAAAGGTACCTGCAGATTAGCCCGTTTTTTCAACACTTTATTCAGTACTACCTTCTCATATAAGACACTGGCAAATCCAGAACCAATGCCCCTTTAGTTAATGGTCAGATGAAATTTGGATTCAGTGTCACCTGAAAATGAGTCCTCTGTTTGGGTGCCAGTACTGCCTTTGGTGTTGATGGATATATGTGGCTTCTGGCTGTGTTTAGGTGCATGCTGTTTTATGTGTAATGAAGCAAGGTATAATCTGTAACAGTAACATTTTGGAGTGCTGCAGGATCCTCAGGATTGAAATCCTGACAGTCACGGAATATTTTTGTTGTGCTTGAATGTATTGGGAATGAAAGACATTAAAATGCTGAAGCAACTTTTCTCATACTGAGGCTGAAGTATTGCACTGAGTAGCATGAGACTGAAACCAATAGCTGGGAAACTGTAGACAGCAAAGGAGCACACAGTCATTTTGGTTAGTGGGCTCAGCTGAGGAAGTAGAAGATGGGTAAGGTTACAAGATGGGAATCAGAGTTTTCTGGGTATGGGGTTAGAATCAGCATTTTCATGTTTAGTTGCTAAAAGCTCTCTTCTACCTCTTTTCAAATTGCACATGAGATTGGGTTAGTCACATTTCTTATATGAAGGAGAGTATTCTGAGTCAGGTCATTTCTGATTAATGAAATGCTACAGCAACAGTCTCTATGCTAATTGCCACAGAGACATAAAACAAAAGACTGGTTACAGGCCTGCAGAGAGTCTTCAGTGATAATATGTGATAAGAGTACAGCCCTGTAATCCACTGCATAGTTCTGAGGCTGTTTTAATTAGACCTAATTCATGGCTTTCTCTAGCATTCAACCCAATGACATCTTGGTTTAGCTACTTCCCTCTGTTTTGGCATGTATAATAGTTACTTTCCCTTGCTAAAGCAAAACTTGTTGCTTCGTACTATCTCCATCTTGTTTCACATCCTTGTACAAAACACTGTGCTAGTGCAGAAAATGCCTGTAGAAAAGAATGTTGTAGCATTGTAAGGCAGTGTGCAATATCAAATCACAGACTTTGTTGTCAGATGCGATGAAGTTCTTTGTGAACTCAAAGTCTGTGATTTGGTAGGGCCTTTGTGAACTCAAACCTGGAATGGGTACTTAAAGATTATGTGTCAAATTTCAGATGTCACCAGAGTGAGAGACGTTACCAAAGGTTGCTTAGTGTTGTTAAGTACATTTTTCAGGTGACACTAGGAAGCTTATGGATAGGCAGAATATGAGGGATGTGTAGATACTTGGAATGTAAAGATGTCTGGTTTATGGGCATTTATGGTTAATAGGTATTCAAGATAAAAACAAAAGACCAGAGACAGAAAGAGTAATAAACCACACCTAGATACACAAACACTAAGGCACAGGAGATGAGAGACCAAAGGGCATATCTCAGATGAGACTGAGGGACTGAGGAAATGCAACTGAGGGAACAACTCAAAGTCTTGGAGATTAATATTTTGTAAATGATAAGTGGGAGATGTTTATATCTGAGATATCTGAGAAGGCTTGTGGGATTATGTGAAATTTCTAGTGGGATGTTATAGGGGCAATGTGGGAATGTACAAAATTATTCTATGATGCAAGGGATGGAGCCAAAAGCAGGGAAAAGGTTGGAGGTGGGTTGGAGGAGAAACAAGCATGGGAAAATGGAAATAAGGAGGACAAAAGGAGGCAGTCCCATTTTAACTTGCTTGCTGGTTGCCATGTATGTTTGTCTGAGCTCTGTCCCTGATCACTGTAGTTCTTAAACATGTTCTTGTGGTTCTTAAGGATGTTCTTAAATGCCAATCCTAACTCTTTTCTGTGTGATCTTGCTGTCTGTGTGGTGGTGCCTCAATATCATACTTTAAAGTGGACTAGCTGACAAGTGGGAGGACACCAGAACCTTGACAGACCCAAGGTTAGACCTGGACAGGGACCAGGTCTGTGACCAAATTTAAATGAGGCCACGGGCTTGGGCTCAGACTCTGATTGCTACCCTTTTCCCAAACTTTCGTTTGTCTTTAGCATACCAGAAGCTTTAAAGGGGAGAAGAACCCTCTAAGGTCCAGAAAGCACTTTAAAAAATCTAGATATATGGTCTGAGGTACAAATGGCTCCAAACATTCAAGGCTGATGGTAACACACAAGGGAGATACCAAATGCCTTCAAAAGTAAGGAAAACTCACTAGTACTGCAGTTGTAACAGGATGTTACAATATCATTAACAGGTAACATTTGTCATTAGCAGTGATCTTAAACACGTGCTGCCCTCACAAATGCAGGCATTAAAAAAAAAAAAAGAAAGGCAACAAAAAAACCCCCAAACCACTCCCCCCCCCGCCCCCCCCCCCCTAAAAATCATCAAGAGAGAAAAAAATAGACTTGAATTTATCTATTCAGTCTCTGTGGTGCTGTACTTCCCCACTTCTTACTAAATGGCTGCTCTTCCCACACTGTTCTCCCTTCCCCACCCCTAGTTCTAACAGTCCCTCAGATTCTCCCTCTTCGTCCCAATACCCCAACTCCACCCGGGTACCGCCCCCATGCCCTGAAACCATGAGTCCATGTGCTCTCCCTGCCCTCCTCATCCCCATATAAAACCCTAGGTCCATGCCATGTGCTTCCCCTCTGCCTTGGGGATCCAGCCTGTCACCATGTGGTGCTCTTTGCCTCTGGGAACCATGTGAATAAATCTCCTCCGAGGTCCCCATGCGGGGAGCCTTCTTGCCTCCTTTATTGCTACTGGGACTGCAACAAGTCTCAGTTTGCTTTCTTTCCTTAGTTTAGGCACATTCAAGGAATTAAAGTTTTGTAAACCAGTCAAGGCTTCCTGGGGATCACCTAGCATTTAATGAGCTCCACAAACTTTTGTGGATATTCTTTTCTTTCTAAAGAATAGGTAATTAGTTCATTTTCTTGTACTATTACTGATACAAGACAGCAGAGATTCCAGGTTTTCTCATTTATACTGTCAAAACATGACTTGTGCCATTAGTTTCTGTTGTGTTTAATAGTAGATTCTCATGCCATGAGCCATCAGCATACTCATGTTGATTACCAAGCCTCTTCTCCTGGTCACTCTTATGTATTCAAGCTTCGTGGCTGTAGCTTTTGTTCTGAGAGCAATGTGCTTTCTTTCCATTATTGAAAATGGGGAAGAAAAGCATCTTCTAGATGAGTTGGCTAGCAGAAGTAGGGATAAAAAAGAAAAAATCACTTGAACTGTCAAGGACCTCTGTGCCTCCTGACCCCTAAGTAAAGCTCTTTCGGTGCCTTGCTGTGTTGAGAATCAAGGTCCTTTTCCTTTCTGCAAATTGAAGTGCTGTAACTCTCTGTTGCTAAATGATCCATGTCAGTTATATTTTGCTTGAGTACATATTTTCCCTCAGTTCAGTTGCAGGATACTGTAGCTTTTATGGTTTGAAATTCAGCTTTTGACTGGACAAGTAAGTCTGACTTACTTGCAGTCAATATTGTCAATAAGTAACAGCTGTCTACCTTGCCTTATTTGACAGAGTTTTCTCTATTATTTCCTTTTCATGAAATATTCTTGTGGAATAAAACTAAAGTTAAATGAAGAAGAGAGAAATATTTTTAAGTTGCCTTATATATGCAGACCAAAGTGACAGTATGGCCTTCTGTTTTTTTATGCAAGTGGTTTGAAAACCAATTTTACTTGTGCTACTGAGAGTATCATTCCAATAATCTAAAAGCATTATGGTCACAGTTTCTATGCTAAAGAACTTAACATGGCTATAATGTACCTATTGACTAACATATTAAATGTTTAGTGTAGCCACAGCTGCAAATGACAATGCAGGGAAAATTCCTTTCCCTTTGAGATATTAGTTCTCGCAACTGAAAAGGAGAACTGTTGGGTGCTCTGACTCAGTTTCTTCACCTATATCCAGATCACATGACAGATCAGATTAACAAATGTAACCTGGGAGTGATGCAGCAGTTAGTGAAATTTTGAAGGGAGTATAAATTTGGCTTATTACACGTTGTTCATATTAGTCTGAAGTTCAGAGATTTAGGTAGAATACTTTTTTATGTGATCATTTCACTAGTGATTTCTGTAAAAAAAAAATCTAAGCTTTTTTTGTTTGTTTGTTTGTTTGCTTTTACTATTATGTAGAACAGAGAAAAGTTCACTCTACATCCCAAGTTATTCCTAGAATGAAAATTATTTAAGGATCAGTATTTTTATAATATTTTTGTAAACAAAGGCTGGCACCTGGCATTTTAATAATTTGTAAATTTAGGGAACTTAGGCAATATAAATAGCATAATATTTCTTTTTTTTTAAATAATATGTATATACCCTTAGTATAGGAATTGAGAATGCATTAAATAAAACATTTAAAGCTAGGGTGTTTTATCTGGGTTTTTTTTACTTATTTGTAAGCGCCCAGGTGTAGTTCTGATCATCAGTCTAAAAGCAACCAATCTTGCAGAAATATCAGGTCTTGTATAAATAACAGAATTATTTGCTTTCTTGAAAACTACAGTAAATGATTTCTTGTCTCTTTGCATGTGTTTTCTATGCAAGTCGGCCTCATAGACTGGCAATACTTGTCTACCATACTCAAGAATAGCTGTTTGAAGAACAGAGCAGATTGCATTATGTATCAGCATCTTTGATTGTTGTTCTTTTATTTTATGTCTTCATCAGTTGTTTCCTTAAAAATACTAACTTTTAGGGGTTTTTTAACCATCATTCTTCCCCATTAGTCTGTCCTACATTTTAGGACTTATGTTCTTACTTTTCTGCTTTAGATAATGAGACACGGCACAGCTGTTTACCTGTGTTATCTAGCAATAAAGTAATGCTATTACTTTATATACCATCAATAGTGAGCATACAGTAGCAAGTGTTAGTGCAATGGGATGCTACTGGGTAAAAGGTAGTATAGAAAAGTGAAAAAATATTCTTCTGTCTTTGTCTCTTTCTTGAGATAAAACCAAATGTAGTGGAGGGATGGAAGTTTCTTAAACAACCAAGTGGCAAATCAAAATTTTGAAGCCCATCAGAACGAAGGGAAGAGTTTCACGCTTCAGAAATGTACGTTGTATAGATGAGACCTGCATGACAACAGGCAATCCAGACTATGTGGCTGAGGTTTGAAAAAAGAGCAATTTGAAAAAGAAAGAGAAACCAGAGTTTCATCAGATATAAAAAATATTACAATATCAGCATGATAATGAGAATTCTTTGTTTTAAACTGCTCTTTGTTGGAATAAATAAGGTTGTTCTGATTTTCCTACAGGCTGTCCCTATGGCAATCATCCTCCCAGATGCACAACAAACATCTTTGGAGAATACTTTTTTATTGCCAGCCAGGTTACTAGAATAAAGTAGCATTGTTCACTGCTCAAGAGGCAAGTACATTTGTTGCTGTTCAAACTAAAGAAAATCTGGATATTGGCACGCGGTGCTGTACAAAATCTATTTTCTTCATGGAAGTAAAGTGTTAATGTATTCTTTGTAAATGTCTGCTCTTGTGAATGGACACACCGTAAAGACAGTCACAGAACCACAGAATTGGTCAGCCTCCCTGCATGTGGTTAGGAGGGACCACAGTGGGTCATCTGGGCCAGCCTCCCTGCTCAGGCAGGGTTGTCTTAGAGCACACTGAGCTGAAATACATCCAGATGGTTCTTGAATGTCTCCAGTGAGGCAGACTCTACAACCTCTCTGAGCAATCTTTTCCAGCACTCAGTAACCTATACAGTAAAGAAGTTCTTCCTCATGTCCCGGTGGAATGTCCTGTGCATCAGTTTCTGCCCACTGCCTCTTGTTCTGTTGGTCAGCAACACTGAGAAGAGCCTGGCTTCATCCTCTGGACACCTCCCTTTAGATACTTATACACATGATGAGGTTCTCTCTCAGTCACCTCTCCTCAAGGCTGAAAAGTATTGTATTTTCATATGATAGTAGTTAAAAAGAGGAGACACCCAGGACACATCAGAATTTAGTCTCTCTCAGCTAAGGAACTCATTTCTTTGTGCTATGATATGCATTATAGGTGGAGTCAAAAGAGATGCATGTAGCTTCTTGCAAAATCTGACATTACTCTGGAGATTAAGGACTAGAGCAATCTATGTGTAGGTTATTGTTGTTGCATCCCGCAGTTGTAGGGAGGAGAAGAGAGATGCAGCAGGCAGGAATTGTGCAGCAGGATTCATTTATTTAATTATTTTACAACTCTCTTATAGACTTTTTTCCTCATAGTGTAATTGGTCAGAGAATCAGCCACCTTCTTGGGGTGATTGGCTGAAATCCTAAAACATCCATTGTCATAATATTTCTCTACTGTACTATAAACAAAGGTTAGCAGGGTCTGCAGGTGTCCATAGTTTATAAAACTGTACAGATATCTTTCATGAGAGAGAAAAGTCTCCCACAGAACTAGAAAGAAGCAAGAAAAGTTCTCACTCGCAGCATATTCTATATCCACAGTTTATAATTGCATAAAACATTTGTATAAACATACAGTCTTGAGAAGAACTGTAAAGACACAAAATTTCAGACTTGAGAAAAGTTGGAGAATCTGTATTTAACTGCTTGCGGCAATGAAAACCACCGTGGAAAAAGAAAGAGCATGAACCATCAAAATTTGAGAAGTAGATTATTGTAGGTGACGAACTGTCTTCACCCATTTTTGGACTACAGCTCTGTGAATCTGATTGTCAGGAGGATGAACACATTTCAAATAGATGTGTCCTGAGAGTGCATGCAGAACTGTGACCTAGAGTATGCTCCAAGATATGTTTTGGAGAATGTGAGTGTACTGTAGAGTCGTGTTACCTTTTTGCTCCCTGTTAATCTGGCCTTAATAACAGCTATTTTAAGAAGCTCCTCGTAAAAACCTGCCTTGTTATGCTCCTCTGTAGTCCTGGAAGGAGGAAAAAAGCGAAGAACTGAGGCAGTGATTTTCAGAGTAAAACACTATTTAATTTGCTATTACTATAGGATGATCTATATGAAAAACTAAGACTAATTTCACAGTATAATAGTTCTTTTAATAAGACCCCTTCTGTTATTTTTAATCTTGTGGGGTATTGCAGGAGTTTTCGTCATTTCTTACCAACAACAAATGTTTTTCCTTTCTGGGAATCATTTCATTTTTGCTTTCGTTCTAGCTGACCACAATCAACTGAGAAATGTCTATAAGTACTGATACTTTTGAAGCACTGTAGTAGTTATAACTGTATCCCTCTTAATGAAAAAAGTAGTCTAAATCCTCAATCCTTTTCTTTTTTTTAATAAACCCTGAATTTAAATAAATTATTTTTGCAATGAGACATATTTTTCATTAATAATAACTGGAGTGCATATATTTGCAATTCTGTAGGTTAATCATTTTTGAAGCATTTTTCAAATATACTTATTTTGCATTTATCTACAAAACAATTTCATGTAGTATTGTTGCAGCACAATAGAACATGCTGATGGATTCTGATGGATTTATTTTTTGTATTTTTGTCTCTTTCATAAAAATATATTACCTTCAACCGAATTCAACATTGAGAACAAAATACAGCCACTAGTTACTGTATCTAGTCTCCTTTTCTAAAAAGTTTAATTGATTTAGGACTGCAATTTTATACTAAAAAATAAAAGATTTAAAATTTGGGATTTCAGGAGTAAAAGTGAGCATGACACTTTCATTCTGCAGTAGAAACAAGTAATCTGGAAGATAACTCCACAATACATGCAGCAAATTATATATAATTTTAACAGTAATTTGGATATCTTGAAAAACATAAAAAATTTCCTGCAATATAATTTAGTGTGTTCAGTTTACCACAGAAAAAGGAACAGGCAGATCTAATAGTCAGTGTCATCACAACTGAATAGCCCTCAGCAGGTCTGAACAATATAATTCTGCAATTTTCTGTTTGGGTACAGTTCTCAGACTAAATATGTCAACTTTTAATGTCAATAATACCCCTTTAAAGCAATTCCCAGCAGAGATAATTCAAACCTGTATTTTTTGTGGACTCCAAGTCAATAAATCCTGATAGCATGACTTACAATTACCTTTGGAGAGTGTCCTGGTTTGGACAGGTGTCTACTAAGGAAGGCAGGAGTCCCCCTCCCACCCCGGAATGGAAAAAATGTAACCCCCTTCCTCCTGAACTATTATAATTTTGAAAATGAGGGGCTTTCAGGCAAATATATCAGAAATAGGAATAACAGGTCTTTACTTATATATATATATATNTCTTTTAAGTACCCCAGCAATCGTCCCTTAACATGGGAAAAATTCCTTTGAGAGGAGAAGAAAAGAACACATACACACACAAAAAGAAAACCTCCTCAACCCCCAACAGAGAGCCAAAAAAATATTTCCCCTTGAGAAAAAAGTATCTTTCCAGTTTATTAACTTAACATCAGTGTTTTTCCCAAATGATTAAAAAAGAACAGAAGCCATGACATTCCATACATTTGTGAATATCAGAATATCTGAAGTGGTACTAAAAATGTGCAATTTTTAATTAAATCTATGACATTTTACAAAAGATTTGTCATTGATTTTAGAACATCAGGTCTCAACATTCTTCCATTTGACTAATGAAAGCCCTAAGTTCAAATTGTACTTAGGAAGCTTTGTTTTCACACAGTCACATAATTCTGGTTGATAAATTTCAGCATCAAGACTGTTAGCTTTACACTTACATAATCAATTTTCAAAAGAAACTTAGGAAAGCATAAATTCCTTTCCTCATGAAACAAGGACACAAATCTGATATTGCTATTTTTCCTGGTTCTTGGAGTAACTTCTAGGCAATTCCACACTCAGACATTATTGACCCTGAATTGTCACATAATGTAAGTCTGGGCTTTGCTTCAAGGCTTCATTATTTTCTAGGATTTGCTGATTTCCATTTTTTTCCTGAAACAGATAGTGTTTATGCTATAGTGAAACAAGCAAGTAATTTAAGATCCATACAAACAACAAGGAATTGTTTATTTCGCAGCACTACAATGGTAAGTTGAATGAAGTGATCCATGTAGGAAAAGGAATATTATTTTTCATATTAAAAAGTCAGCTAGAAAGTTCAAACCCATTGTGATATCTCTCTTTGGCTGCACTTTAACAAGAATTGCCAAGAGCCTAATTAAATTTTTACAAAATATTATACTGCTTCTTGAGGCTGGAAATCGTTGTTGCTCTTATTTTCTTTCCGGTGTAAATATGCAGCTTTTCTCATCACTAAGGAATTGAAGAAGCTTTCCTGGAAACATCAAATGTAAAGACATAGCCTAGAGTGTTGACATTTTCAGTCTGACTTCTCTTTTTATTCCAGAATTTATTTATCTGCCATTAAAGTCCAAGCAGTGATGCCAAAGCTTTCCTCCCTATCATGAAATAAAACTATAAAAGCCATATTCCAAGAGGTTAATATTAGAATGAAAACTTGTTATAAACTGGCATGTTAAAAAGTACACAGGTTAAAACTGAGATCCCTCCTGGTCTCTTTTTTCCCTATCCTTTAACATAAAACCTATTATTGATTAGGAAACTATGGGCAAGTAATGCAGCAATGACATGAAATAGTATTGTGAAATCACATCTTCAAATGTAATTCAACAAAATTTGCTGTTGTCAGGCATAAAGATATTTGCTTCAGGAATTCTAAGAGAATCTATGATTTTACTGTCAGAATAACCAGGTAAACACACGAACCATTAAGAAAAACAGCTGATCATATGCTGAACATTTTCCATAAGCAAGAACTTTCACGAGTCTTCTTATACCATAAATGTCCTATTAAGATCATCAGTATGAGAATTGCCTGTCATTTCCAATTAACAGAAATGTAACTGGCTGTAACCGTATTAAGCTGTAACAATGTTGAAGCAAACAATAATAAAACTTGCATTATATTTGAAATTCAGACATTTATACAGGACTAAATTTAATTCATGTAATATAGATAAAATATGAAATATTCAAACAGAAGATGCCTATTCATAAAAAGAAATGCCAGTCATAAATCAAAAGACTATAAAAGAATAAATATGAAAATGAAAATTGATTGCTGTGGGAAATCTTGATGTAGTGGACAGTAGTACAGTAAAATAAGAAACTAAAGGGACATTTCAACACATACATATAATTGATATCAGAAGTTCAGATTCTTTTACTTGAAAGAAGAGTATGAAATTTAAACGATTAGTAGAGCAGTAGGTTAAAGAAGGTTAAATTTGAAGAGTACATAATATCGCACGTCTAAGTTTACATGGGTAAGAATCAAAAGTTAAGCATATGAGCATACTTGTAAGACTATTCTATCATTCTCATATTAAGAAAATTAAGTATTCTTCTTTGGAGACACAAAGTAAATAAAGCCTAATAAATGTGAATTTCATACTGAACTGAAAGAGACAGCCATGGATCACAAAAAGACACAGAAAAAGAAAACAGTGGGATTTGAAGTGCTTCAGCTTCACAGAGGAGCTTAGACTATTCACCCTGATGAGCCAAAGCCAAATTTTTAAGATGTCAGGTCCAGAAGGTGCAAAGTACTGCAGTCAGAGAGGTAAAGCTCTGTCTCCATCCTGAGTGGGAACCAATCGGCTCTTTCAGAGTCCTTCCTTGTAGGAGTACAAGCGTCTTAGAAGGAAGTGCTTGTTTTTCTTCAACCTTCTCCTGAATATATTTACTGGGGCTTTTATAAGTATGGACAAATACTTCTTGCATTCTGCCTCTTGAGATTCACTTAGGAGCCATTTAATTTTCTGCCTCCCTAAAACAGTAGGGTACTATTTTATCAGGTTTTCACATTATTTACTCTGAGATTTCACTGAATTTCTATTTATAATTCAGTTAGTGCAACAACTTTCTTTTCAAACCAAAAAAATTCTACTAGAAACAAACTGGTCTTTTATTAAACAAAATGAAAAGAAGCAAAGTCTTGTCTTGGGTAGTTGCATTCCAAGAAAATACGAAGAGCACAGTAAGCTTGTGAATTGCATTCAATTCTGCAACCAAAGAGCATCTAGAATGAGAATATGGGAGTGTTTATGTTATCAGCAGAACGTGCATAAATACCAGCTATTGAAAAACTGTGTAATATTAAGTGATGTACTTTGCAAGGATATATGTCTGAGTAAGGGGACCTGACAAGCAATTGGTTTTGTTTTTCTTTAAACAATAGGGAAGAAAAACTGTATTATAAAACATGTGGTTTAAAACTTGATATGTTATTTTAGTTGGGATTTAGAGGTTTTTTTTCCTAATTTAAATTGATATTAGCTTTAAACAGGATTATGGTTGTCCAGATTAATATACCCCTTTCCTTGTGAAGACTAGAGTATTTCTTAAACTATGATATTTCCACTTGTTTTCATGCAAATTGAAGCAGCAAACGCAACAGTGTTAAAACTGATGCTTGTACTTCAAAAAGCGTCACCAGAAGCAAGAAACTGAGGCTACAGGAGTAACAAAACATAACCTAGACAGCAATTATATCCTAATTTAAAATGCTAAAACATCCTCCTACTTCTGAGGAGTATTTTAGAAGCAAAATTAATTTGTGAATATCTGTTCTCTACAGGACAGAACATGAGTTTTAGTCAGTATATTTTGTTTTATTGTTTATTATGTGTTACTTAGTACAGGCTGACTCTTTAGGAAATGAGTTGTGTTACAGCATTGATTTTAAGGTAGATGTTTTATTTCTTTATTCTATGCTATGTGAATAAATGAAAACTATGATCTTACTCAAAATTAGAAGAATTGAAAATGTAATAGTGCGATTCTCAGGTCATGTAGCACTTAAAATACTGGAGGCTGCTTTAAATTAAGTTCTTCATCAAAGTACTCAAGGTGCCTAAATATCTAATCAGTCTGAAAAAAATTTACTAGATGTATCCTAAGCCTAAGACTGATGTTCTGTGGGATTTCGTTCTTCTGAAGAAAAATTTAGCTTGATTCTCATAGATGCCTAAAGACTTAAATGTTAGACAACTTTGATACAATACCATTAAATCTCAATTAACTTTGTAAAATGACTGAGAAAGTAAAACCAATCAGGATATATTTTCTTAGGCCTCTCAGTGTGAACTAATGAGTTTCTACCATGGCTTCTATTAGTCCATCAGAAAAAGATAATTTAATAGTCCATGGAAACAAAATGGATTGATTAAAACTTTCCATTTAAACAGAGTATTCCTTTGTCATTAAGCAGTGTCAACAGATTCTTTTGAACACGAGTCAGTACTGATATGAATTCACTCAGGTAAATTAATTTTCTTACTTTCTGAACACAGAATGCCAGCATGAAATTAACCACATAATTAACAAACATAGAACTTTACAGAATCAAACGACTTTTTAAGAGGATCTATTATTTTATTTGCCTACTTGTTTATACCTTTGCAATCAGAAAATTGACATGATTATACCAAAAGCACAGCCTCATTAATCCCCTCAGGGAATTAATTAACCTGTTTTATCAGGGAAACTGCATTAACCCTCATAAGTTATGAGTTGCTGTGTTTAATATTGCCATGTAAGTCCAAAAAATGTAATGAATGATTAAGTTTTGGAAAATGAAGTAACACATTTATCTTCTGTCTGAATGAAAGGAGAGGCTACAGATAGTAAAAAGTGTTTCCTTTCAAAGGTTGAGATGCATGAAGGTATATAATTTACTTCCCATTTATTATGAAGAGTTTAACAGAATTTTATAACTCCAGCTCTTGTCACGTTCATAAATCAGTAATCTAAATTCATGAAAAGATAACTGATCTACCCATGACTTAAAAGCTTTGGAGTACAACTGAAAAGCTAATAGTTTTGCAATATCAATTTTTTGTTTTTCCCAGAATGTTTGACCTTGCAGAAGGCAGAGCTCAGGCAGGTAAAAAAGTGTGGACAAACAGTCCCTGCAGAACCATATGCTACAGAATCCCTCTTTTTTCCTGGGCAAAATAAAGTTTGATAAGGCAGTTTAATTCAGAAAAAGTCAAGTAAAGCTTAGCAGCAGATAAGATGAATCTTAAATCTTTAGTTTCTTGCAGTGTGGAGAAGTCCAAATTATGAAAACTCAAACCAGAAGCAAAATAGTCACAGCAGCATAAAGATGTACCTACTAGTATTTAGTACTAGTAGCCTCCTGCCAGTGGTGTACTGTGCCAGAGTCCCTTGCTTGGCACTGACTCAGATGTCACCACTCTCTGCTTCTCCTTGCTACTGCAGAGGAATGACCAAAAGCAGCACAACTTGCTCAGACTGACAGCACAAATGCTGAAAGAGGTGTGGATCAAAAATAAAACAGAGAAAAGAAGAACTGGGACAGAAGACTTTGCTGGCTTGTGAGCAAATGGCTGTGAAGGGAAAAATGCACATAGAGAAGAAATGGAAAGGTTTCCAAGCATCAGAGCAGCAAGCTGCACAGTTATACTCCCAATTCAAAAATCAAACTTTAGCCAAGAGCTCATTAGAGCCAAGATGTCTATTGGGAGCTGTCACCCTTTGACAGCTGATGATGAGAGTACAGTTATTAAGTCAGTTGGCATACATAAATCTCCAGAAACTTCTACTGGCTTATCAGGTCCATGCTACAGGGAACTCTTACTGTCTTCTTTACAGCAGTTCTATGAAATGATGAACTCAGTTTCATTCTGATGCTTTCACAGCAATTTTTGGAGTTCATTTCTAAAGGCATATAAGGATGCAATGTGCATAAATATTCTATGACTGAATTCAAGGGGAAGAACTATGACTCTTGGCTCAGAGTAACACAAATATCATCATATTTACAGGCAATTCGTGATCGCCCATCAAAAAGCTCAACTCCTTTCCTTTGAGATTTACTGGTATGGCATCATATAGACACATCTGTAAAACCTTATACTTTACTTGACAGTATATGATCACAGTACAAGCAAATTGTGATGTAAAATTCTTCCATTCTGAGGCTGGATTTTTAAAATAATTTTTCAATCCCATAATGCCAATAAATTTAGCCAAGTACAGGCAACCAAACACGCAAACACTTCAGCTACATGGAAAAATAATATCACTGAATCGTTAAATTGCATTAAAGTCTTGTTTGAACTTCCACTAAGAGTTAAAATGGTGTTTAGGTTCATTTACAATGTCACTCAGTGTGGATGAAATTTGAACCTCTTTAAGTCTTCTTAAAAGCATCCATTCATAAATTAGTTGCTTAGCTAATCTACTATAAATTCATACACAAAGAATTTGAGTTAAAACCATTTATACTCTTTAATTTCATATACAAATATTTTTCTTTCTTTCTTTCATAAAAAACAAGCTAATTAACCACCACTTGATAACTGTATTTCATAAGCACATATATACATTTATATCAAACTTCATTTTTCCTCTTCTAAGAAAAAAAATCCCATATAAAAAAATATCATTTCTTCAATACAAATGAATGGCACTTCCAACAGTACCTTTATATACGAATAAATCTCATGGACTAATAGAACTGATATATTACCTGTAAAATTACTTTAAGTGTTCTGAACTCACCTTTAACAGTATTTTCAGGATTTCAGATATCTGAAAGAAACTATGTATTCAGTTTCATTTCTGGAGTTGGTGTGCTTCAGTGCTGCAGCCACAAAGCTCAGTTGTGATCCCCAAATTAGTCTGTATTTCTGAAGGTGAATTTTCACAAAGAAGAATCCAGCAGTAAGTGGGGCAAAGACAGCTATTTACAAGTGGAGAAATGAGCCCAAAATAGCGCTAGCAGTTAAAGCTCCAGTAGCTGGAAACTTGTTGTGCCATCATCGTCAGAGTGTTTATAAAAACAGTAAAGAAAATTCTGTGACTCAGAGCCCCACTGGTGTTGGCTTTACATAGTAGCCTGAGGTAGCATTTGCTCAGACACAACCCTTTTCTGCAAAGGAAAGAACAAAGAGTGCAATAACCTCCCAAAAAGAGTGATCCTTTTGGGAGGTTATTGCACTCTTCAAGGGTAGACACATTTGTTCATCATGAAGATGGCAAAAATAGCTCCAACTACTTTGTCCTGTTGCAGAAAGCTGTCAGTTTAGTCACAGCAACTGCAGCAGTAATCAGATCATGTAAATTGCATTTATCTGAGTTATCTGCTAAATGATGTATCTAGATTATCTAATAAGCTACTTACAAAACCAAGCAAATAAAAAGTAGAATGTATGTAGAAAATCAAATGTCAAACATTCAAAAAAATAATGTTCTTATGAATAACAACAATTGAATTTAGTATCTATCTCTTCCAGTAGAAACTTAAAGACAAATTTGGCTTTGAGTAACAGGTTTGCTGGTAATAAGAAATAAAAAAAGGAATAATAAAAAAAAAACAAGGGGAAACATTACTTAAATCTTCCCTAGTGAGGACTCTGCCTCAGTTACTCATTCATACTGCTCTACATTGATTACAACTCTGTTGGGAGACTGTTTAGCATGAGAGTGGGTGGTGATATGCAGCACTTTTCCCTTTTTGATTCCCTTAAGACTAGGGAAAACTTAGAGTCTCTTTGATCAGTCTTGATTCATGTCCAGATGACAGCCCTCTATCATTCAGAATTCATTCATTTGTATCACATCTTCATCTTCCCACTGACATTAATATCTGCACATTAATATTCAAGAAAACTAAACTAATAAATGCACAGGCTTTGTGTATGCCACTTTAGAAATTTGACAAATGTTAAATTCACTTACATAAAACTTTAAAGGACTTTATAAAGAAAAACTCAATTAAATTAATATGAATTCCAGTTACTGATCCAGCAAACCCTTGAACCTTTTGGTAGGTCAGTGTGTTGCAGCAAGTGATGGATTCACTCAAAAGGCTTCCTATGTCTGTACCAGTTCTGAGACTCAAGGAGTTCCTGGAAATGCAGAAGATAATGATCATAAATAATAATGATTCACTAATCTCCACTATGAATAGCAATTAGTTTTAACAAAAATAATGAGGACATCAGTAGAATTCCAATAGAATATAATTCTTCACAGTGACATAGGTTAAGCACAGGAAGGGGTTGCTGAGAGAGACTCTGAAACCTCTACCCAGGAGGATTTTCAAAGCTCAGCTGGATGACACCTGGTATGATTGATCTAACTGTGAAGCTAGCCCCAGTTTGAGCAGGGGATTGGTAAAGATGACCTGCTGAGATCTCATTCCACTTTTTTCTTACTTTGAGTCCTATGATCTACTTTTCTACTGAAAAATACTGAACAAGTTTTAAAATAAAATAAAGCAATACATTGAAGAAATGGACTGTATGTGAAGTAGATACGTGTGCAAAGCAAAAATTTTCATTCTTAATTTCCAATGGAAATAAAATGTTTTAATACCAAAAATAATGTCACTGATAACAGCTATATCTGAAACAGAAGTTTGAATAGCTACAAACAGAAAAGAATTGTATGTACTGCTGCAAAAGTTGGAATGGTGAGCATGAAACAGCAAGAATTCAGAAATCCATTCCTATTCAATATATGAAGAAAGAAAGTAAATCTAGTGGAATAGATACTTCTGTATGGGGTGAATGGAGGAATATGCATGTGTTGCAAACTGCTTCATGGAACTGAGCTTGTGAATGAAAATATGGAAATTGAATGAATATATAGGATTAAAAACATGAACAGAATTAAGGCCAAAGGTAACACCTCACTAAAAAAAATTACATTTCACTGAAGTGGTGAATGATGGAAAGAATACCATGGACTATATCAAACTGGGAAAAATATGACATTTAAATAAATTATGGGAGGCAAAAGAAGAATTATATAAGAAAAAAATGGCTCAGACTTTCTGTTTTCTCTGTAACTCAAAGATTTTCTTTTCACAAACATTTCTCCAAAAGGGTCAGAGCATTTGCTGAAAGAGCAGCACCAAGCTTCTCTTCATCAACTCACCAGGATGTTGAGCATCAACTGGTAGAAGTGTCAGAGCCTGACCAGAAGAGGACCATATACATTATTTAGAAAATAAACAGAATGGTAAAAGATATCAACATCAGTCAACAAGAGTATGGATGGATACCTGTTCTTGAAGCACTGGAAGTTAGATAGCACTTATTCTAACTGCAGATTAGGACATTTCTATATCTCTCAATAGGTGTAGCATTTACCTTTGATTGAAGTGTATGTGTAATCCAGCCCTATCCCCCTCAGTATGCATCAGTGCCTTCTCCCCTCCACCTTGGTTTCCCAGGCTATCCAGAACTAGCTGGAGACAGAGGCTGAAAAGGTATTTAGGCCAGCTTGGTTTTTATGTGGCGTGTGTTCTTTAATTCATCTGATGTATGCTCAGGGCAATGGCTGTGTTTCAGGTGTCTTGATCTAATAAATTTTTAGGTATACTTAGCCTTGGCCTACAGTTTCAGCAAAAATTTATATTGTATGTGAAAAAGAAATCCAATCAAGTGCATCCACTTCTTAAATGTACATAGCCTTATTAAGGCTTTATTACCAGCTGCAGATTATTTTCAATAATCTTGAACATTCCTTAGATATTCATGACTAAACAGCTCTTAAGACATCAGTTGATTTCTACCAATCAGCAAGTTTGCAAGGGTTATGATTTCAAAATTTAGAATAGAAATATTAAACTCTTTCATGAGATTTATAATTACAGAGGTTAAGAAAGCCTCCTACCTAAATGGCTTTTTATTAGAACTTTTAAAAAACTCTCACAACACAGTAGTAACATTATCATGTATTGCCTTTACTCAGAATAACCACCACACTGAGAAAATAATTACATGGTGTTCTGGTCTTTTGCCGTGTTATCGTCTTTCATTATATATACTGAATATTGCACTGAATGTAAGGGGAGTGGTTTTGTTTTGGGATTTTCAGGGTTTGGGTGCTTTTTTTTCTCTCACCATACGTGTAACGCATACACGTGTTAAGGATTATTCTTTGGATTTTTGTATTTTCCACCTCCAAAGCAAAGATAAGCAAAACTCATAAAAAATTCACAAACAGGGAACAAAGCATAGATATTTCAGGCTAGTGTTTGCAGAACAGGTATCTCTCATAAGTT
>VYZQ01056763.1:0-26151 GCA_013400655.1 Mystacornis crossleyi
CCTTGTGGGTCCCTTCCAACTCGCACTGTTCTGCAAACTGTGAATTGTTTCTGTGAGAACAAAAAGTTTCATTTCTGGCCAGTGAATCAAAGAGGAAGCTTTGGTTTTGGAATGCCAAACAACGCTTTATTTTAATCCAAAAGTTCAAAAATGCCTTAATCATGGGTGTCCAAAACTTCTGTTCCCTCCATTCATACATCCTATTTTTCTGTGTAATTTTGTAGGGAACAAATCCAGGGTGATTAGCATCTCCTGCAGCAAGGAAATCCTGTGTCTTTGTTCTAGTTCCTCTGTTGTTAAATGAGTTTAATGAAAGCACTTGAAGCATTTTCATTTCTTAAAATGGAAGGAATGACAAATATGAAAAGTTAACTGCTCATACTATTTTCTTTCTCCAGACAGTGGATGTTCTGTTACTCTGGGATGCACAAAATTCATATTCCCAAGCCTGATAATGCAAATTTTCTGCTGCCTTGTGGCATAGATGAGCTTGTGAACAGTTAAAACTTTACAAGTGAATCAGAAAGAGCCTTTTCTTCCTCATTTACCTGCTCTTGAAGCACAGGTTTCCAGAGCCTGCACACCAAGCTTTATACAATCCACACAGAATAACTGATTGCCCTCTTAGGCAGGACAGAATCACAGAATCATTAATGCTGGAAAAGACCTTCAAGATCATGGAGTCCCACCTTTGACCAATCCCCACTTTGTCAACTAGAGCAGGGCACTGAGTGCCATGTGCTGCCTTTGACTGGTGACTCCAACACCTCCTTGGGCAGCCCATTCCAATGCTGAAAAGGCATAGAAGAGTTTGAAGACTTGAGCAGTTTTCTTGGACTCTCCAGCTGGAGTGGGATATGCTGGATATAAAAGACATGAAGAAGCCTCCTGAACACTCTCCACATCTGAGCTGGGCAATGACAGTCCATAACAACTGAGTAGTCACACACTACACATAGAATGTGCCTCCATGGGAAGGCATGTCTGTCAACAGCTGACCCCATTCCAGCTTCAGCAAGGGTATTTTAGTCTTCTTTATCCAGCTAAGCTGAGTACTCATCAGTTTTCAAACTGTATTGGTTTAAAAATACCTATGGGATACTTTGGCACCATTTTCACACACACTGCTCTCATGGGTGTATAAGGCCAGATGGACTTTCACCTTCTGCCTCTTATTTCATGCAGCGTGTCTTGCTTTGCACTGAGAAAAAAAAAAAACAACAAACAACAACAACACAAGAGGGATTCCTTGTGTCAGGAGAGACCAAATAATAGGACAGTAAATGTATTATGGGAAATAGGGATTCATCATCTGACATTAAGTCAGCTATGTTTTCCTACGTGCTACATCTTCTTATGAAGCTTGTAGGACTTCCTTTTGCATGCTTCAGCTACTGTGGCAACAACAACTAAAATCTTTATTGCAGTGTTTCAAGTGATAGCACCATGTCCCTTCACACCTTTCTAGATTGTTTTGAAGTAATCTGATGCCCAAAGAAACTTCTAACTCTGTTGATCCTGGTGTGTGGAGCTGCTTTTTCATTATGTATCTTGGACCTGTCGAGTGATTTACAGATTATGCCTAACAGGTTAAGGAATCAAACTCAGGACTGGGGAGCACAAAGTGTCTTGCACCACGCCATATAAGACAGGTTCATTACAGAGCAGACTGGTTGCATTTGCATTGCACAGCCTCTGACATTCAGCCTGCAGCAGAAATTACGAGTGTTATTGCATGTGTTTTATTTCAAAGTGCCTGAGATCTGATGTACTCTGTAAGGTTTGTGTCACAGGCCAGTTGAGTGGTGGTTTCATGGCACAAATTGTGGCTGTATGTGTCCAATGACATGGTGGTCCCATGTCAAGCTGATGCTAAGGGACTCTTGCCCACACTCCCTTTGGGACCTGTCCTTGGCATAGTCCTTGGCCCCAGTACCCATCCAGGCACGGTGGTAGGAGTGAGCTAGGAGAAGGGTTTAGTTCTTCAGCCCTGGCCCTCTCCTGTGTAGGGTAAAGGTGTGCAGTGTAGGCACTGCTGCAGTTTTAGATGGTCACAACCATCTACTGTGATTTTTTTCTTCCAGAGAATTATTTTTGTCAATACTGATGGATGAATACCAGACTGGAAGAGGTACACGGTCAAATACCAGCCTGGACCTCCTGTACATAGCTGGGGAAGCCAGTAGTTTACAGCCTCTGTGTTAAGGCCCGTTTTTAAATACTTTTTGTGATAACAACATAAACTTTTAAGTTTTTTGCTTCTTACCCTGAATACAAGGGTTGGGGTTTTTTTAGGGGAGGAAAGGGGTTAAAGAACGAGGTACATCCACTGCCTGCCCAAGCCATGTATTGAACAAAAGCTTGTGTAGGCTCCCTTGAAATCCTTATTGCATTCACTGTGGAAAATTAGATTATTCTCATATCAGTGGGTTTCAGCTGCAGATTTCTATTTAGTTCATTAACTTGCCTTGAAGTTGGATGGAATCAGGAATATATTTCTCACTTTGATTGAGTAATTAGGGTTGATACTTTTTTGCTTTTATGCTACTCCTTTTAAAACTCTTTCAGCTGTGTTTTTGAAAATAAAGTGAGTGAATTTATCATATTTAGATATCAGCAAGTACCACATGGCAGAGACAGCTACTCTGGAATCCTAACGGGCTCTCAAGAATTATCCTCTGTGATTATCTCCACGTCTGAAGGACCATATGTCACAGTCTCTGCAAATGGCATCTGGTTATATCACACAAGGAGGTTTCTTCCATCTATTTTGAAAGCAGCTCAACCCAAACTGGTGAACAAATCCCTGAATATATTGAAAGGAGTTGTATTTCTTTGAACTGTGTTATTGGAACTGATATATTCTATGAGCTGGATGCCTGTTTCCTCTGAAGACTATCTAACTCTCTTATTATTTCATGTTGTGTCAGAAAGGACACATGATAAATCAAATAAGTAGCTAAGCCAGTATACCTGAAAAATAATTATGAATGACCTTTTTCTCTTCTAGCTACAAATGTTATCCAGAAAGGGTACAACCCTTTCAGCTCCACAATAGACCAGAGTACCTCTAATCTCTCAGAGTAGAAATCTTGTAATGGGAAAATACTACCACCTCAGCAAACAGTACCTTAATTACCTAAACAATTACTATATTGATCTGAAATTTCATAGGCCAAGTGGATGGCGTGTCTTTGAGAGACATTGGATGATGATGTTTTTTTGCAAGCTCCTTCTTAACTCAGTCCAGGTGATTCCACAGACCTTCCTGACATGCCTTGAGGTACAGGGGCTACATGTTCATCCCCCACCAGGTCTGTGCTCTGATCCATGGCCTGGCCTACATGTATCAGTAGGTGAAAAGTCTGGTGATAATTCTGGTGAGCTAATCACAAAATTCATGTGATATAAAAATGCCCTTGAACCTTCATTAGGAAATATTTTATTTCACTGATAAGAGCAGAACACAGCACTTCCTCATGTCCTACCTATATAGCTTTCCTGCAGGCTTACAGTCATTGTGGCAAAGTTATGCCTGTAAGACCCCACATTTTGGCCTGCACAGAAACACAGTCACTGTTTTCTAGATGAAAGTGATGCAAAGAGTGGGTCTGACTCACCTCTCATGCTAAGAAACACTAACAGAAACTCAGTGCAGAATCACTGTGAGGATGCCAATATCCTTCCCACATACAGGCTTAAAGGCGGAGAGGATGCAATGTTGTAAATCTGTGTCTAAAACAAACTGTGCCTCATGAAAACATGCCAAAGGGGAATTGGACAGAAAACTGTCACTGTGCTAAGTTTGGAGCATGGCTTCTCTGTTTGGTGGCACTCTGACATTGAGGTTGGGGGCCACATCCATCAGCTCTTCATGTTGAGTATTGTCCAAGAAAAATTGAAGATCTGGAGACTTCCAGAAGAAAATATGAGCTGCCCTAGTTGCATGGACAGGCTCTGCCACGTGCTCTAACACGAGTGATTGGGCTGCTCTGATACTGGCACGCCATGCAAACTGCGCTCTCAGTGCTGGGAAAGCAGCAATGTGGCCAGTAGCAGCTGTGAGAAGAATCATCCCTGGGCTTTGGGGCTGCATTTCAGCTCCAGCCCTCATGCTGTGGTACAGCTGTACCTGTCCCTATGAATCTTGTCTGCTGATCCCAGACTTGCCTCTCTAACCTGGTCCCAGAGGTGCCCTGTCCCCATGGCCAACCTCAGCCTGGCTCTGCTGGTCACCTCTGAATGTTGGGGACAGGGCTGCTGGGGGATGTCCCTGCTGCAGGCTGCCCCACTGCCCCACTGCTGCCATCCCAGCCTCACCGTGCTGACAACAGGGATTTAGGGGTAAGTGAAGCCAGACAAGGTTGGGTTGAAATACAAGTGAAAGAATACCCCCATGAATTGGGCAAATCCACTGGCTCTTAAGATCTATGGGTGTCTGTGTAAGGCAACAGCTATGGGGCTTTTCAATCTCTGTTTAGAGGGATTTTGAAATGAGGAAGATTATTGTAGCATTTCAAATGATGTATTCATAGAGATTTACATATTTCTTTAGCTTTTTCCTACAAGCAATATATACATATACGTGTATATATGTATATACTCAAGGGTGGAAATGTTTCCTTTGCTCATTATTGTGAGCACCTCACCAGTCTTTTAGCTGTCACAGTATCCAGCAAAATGCTGCACTTACCAGTAATTGTTATTTTAATTAATATTTGTCTGCATGATGCCTCTTACATTTAATGTTAGGCTTCTGTCTAACTGGTCACTGGTACTGATAAGTGATATACAGTTGCATTAACAGCCTGTGTAATATACAGCCTGTCATTGCTAATACATTTTGATGCATTTTTCTGTATTTTGCTATTTTGGGATTATGTCTGGTTTTATAGACAAATAGCCTAATTCTCAGCGCTTTGTCATTTATTTGTATTTCATGCCAATTTTTTGCACAGATCTAAATTAAAGAAAGGAGAAAATATACTGCAGAACCTCAGTGTCTCATAATAAAAGGCTGAATCCAGACCTCATAACTCTCATCTCAATCAGTCACAAAGGGACTGGTTCACACCACTCGTTTAAAAATATTTGTCTTCTTCTCCCTCCTGGTAATTTCCTAGTGATTTCTTATTGTCATGAGGAAATTTCTAATACACATATTTGCTCCAGCATACACAAACCCTTTTGTACAATGGGTTGCAATCTATCTGTGTTTACAGATAACTTGTCATGCCCAGCATGTGTCCACCCTCTGAAGAGAACCTGGGAACTTCTGGCCTTACACTATGATCACCTTTTAGTATCAGGAGCTTAGAGAATCCATTCAGAAGTTATCTAAGAGGGGCCAGAAAAGAAGATTAAACAGCTTTCAAGCTTCAGGAAAGTGCCTTGTGTGGTGGGGCCAGGCTCAGCCTGTGGCGATGTACGAAATAAATTATGTGGATACTTTTTGAATTGATGGATTCAAGAGCTATGTGAAATATGAATATTGTATGCTAACGAGAATTTTTACTTGAGGGTTTAAACAGTTTTAGTCGTATCTCGGAATTTTATTTTTGCTCCTTGTCCCTTACTAACAATTGATTATGGGTCTTGAGATTAGCACTGTGTCTGTGTGGATGCATTTGCAAGCATATATAGTATTTATGTATGTGCATGTATGCTTGTGCAAGAGCTGTGATGCCATGATGTACAGTAAGAAAGAGTGGCCCTAAGAATCAAGAAGTAACTCTGATTCTGCTCATATGCAAAATCACACTTTCACCTTCACAACCATATTGGCAACTTCCAGTTTCCAACCCTGCAGTGAGAAAATACCTAGTGTGGGTATGCTGGGCTCCTGCCACCGGCTTCCTCAGTCCTCAATACCCCTCAGCCAGCTGCTGTGGGGATCTACTCTGTCCTTTCTCACCTTGGGGGTCAAAAAATGGTTACTTGAATCTTGGCAGAGGTAAAGGATAAGATGAGTGAATTAGCAACAGTCAGTGGATATCACTTTCAGATGGGTAGTTGTTGAGCTGTCATTACTGGATGCTAAAAACTTCAATATGCCTTAAAATAACTGTATTGTCTTTTCAAAGCTGCTTCTTGAAAGAGCTGATAGAACAAAAATCTGCAGTTAAAGTTCATGTTCATGTCACAACATGACAATGAGAGGCGACAGTAGTGCTAAAGACTCTGCACCCATGAGTCCTTCTAGAAATCTTTATGGAGGGGAGAATTTAGAACAGGGATCAACTGTTGATCCTATTTAAAATATAGGATCAACTGTGAAAGCTGTTTGGAATATGGCTGGGAATTCTGATGTCCATAGAGAACATATGGGTAATGTGGCTGACAAATACTGTACATTTGGAACTTAGACATACACACACACGCCCATGTTCTCAGTTTGTCTCAAGTGAATGCATACACAGTTCCCATTCTGGCATACAGACACAGAAGCTTAATTTTTGCTTGCTCTGGAAAATGCATGCATATTGTTGAAGTAAGCCTTGCAAAATTAAAAGCATTGCTTTGGGAAAAATAAAATTTTCCGTTCAAAAGTAGAATTGAAGGCCTCACAAATGTTGCAATACACATCTCCCCAAAGTCTGCATTCATACAATAATCAATCAACAGGTTCAGCCAGATGAAGACTGAAAGCAATACCAGCTGATGAAGATGATCTGCAGAGTCATGAGCGTGGGTGAGAGACTCCAAGTCATTCAGCCAAGCTCTGGTGTAAGTACAGCCTTCAAAGACAAGTTCAAGAGCATGGACAGACTGTACAAGCAGCAGAGCTTCTGCTGGCATTTGCAGCAACAAGCTTATCAATAGTACACTCTGTAGGATAATTATTGATCACTGTCAAGGGTCAAGACATGATTCTGTACATCAAGGGACTCAAAACTAAATCCAGAGCATGTGAGTGGAAACCTTCCATGTCATTCCGTGCTGAGCCAGACTGTTGCCATCAGACTACTTCGATGTTTGCAGCTTCTTTGGGAAGGAACAATCCTATGAGGTGTTGGGTGGGGCTCAACCCACTGGGACTGGGAAGGGTGATTTAGTCTTGTCTTAGACTTAAAGCTCTTTCTTTTAAGCTGATTATGTACCATCTGGAGAAGACTGATGAAAACTTTCAGCTAAGATTCTGTGACATCAAAAAAACCATCCAGGAACAATTGTTTCAAAGTAAGCTCCCCATTTTCTGGAAAGTCTTATGTTTAAATAAGAATAGAAAAATGGCTTTTTCAGAAGCATCATGGGAAGGAAATGCCAGTGAAACAGCCATTCAAGACGCCACAGTATGGCATGATTGGCCAGTCCAGAAGCCTAATTTAAAAAGAAGAAAAAAGAAAAAGGAAAAATTTGTAATTAAAATTATTTTTTTATTCACCAAGTGCCTGGGATTTAGCAAGAATAAAGGCAGGCTATGCATCTTGGCCTGTGAATACGACATCACTTAAAGAGGTTTATTTGTGAGTCAAGCATCTTGTTCTGATACACTCCCAAGCTCTCTGATAAATTCATGACTACCATCAAGTTATGGCATTAGTCACTGAAAATCTCTTGCTTGGTTATGACAGGTTGGTCTGTTTTGCTCCAACACAGTTTGGATCTTTGGACTTCTATGCTCTTTTCAGCCAGACCTTTCTCTCAAAGAACTAAATGACTTCTGAGTGAAACAGACATCTCTGCAGTACATTCCTTTACTTTTCTGCCAAAGTAAATCTAGATAAACTCCACAGAATCTAGTGAAATTGTTAAGTCTTTATTAAGGAATGGAGACTCAAAATACAGGTAGGGACTGTAGTATATGGTATATTGATGTATGATCCACTTTCAACGAGTGTGGGAGTATGCACATCACTGCGTGATGCTCATGATATGTCTTGAATGTTGCAGCTGAAATGGAATGAATTATAATTGAAACACTTGGGATAGTGGTGCTAGCTAACTTGCTTGCTATTTTTATTAACCAGTCTTTCCCTGTTTCTCATCTTCCTAAGGAGAAGATTGATGCTTCCTTGGGAAAAAAAAAATATGAACTTAGCCTGGTCTTTGTGCATTGAATTATGCATGGTGCCACTGTAATTGCACCTATCAGTCAATGCCTGCAGAAAAATGCAAGGCTGGGTGAGGAATAGCTGTAGGTAAACAGACACTTAGACTTACAATGGTTGTGGTAACTGAGTGTGCATTTTGTATGCGCAGTTGGATGAACGTTGTTATGACAGCTTTCACAGCTGAGTTCATTGCAGTACTGTAAGGTGCAGGAATATTGCTCTTCTTCTGGGGCTGGCCAAAAAGGAAAACTGCTCTTCTATTTTGGTCCAGTGCTTTAAGACATATTCTGTCTCAGAGATTCATAGGCAACCAGAAGGTTGAGAAGTCACCCTTAGTCTGTCCCCTCATAGATGTGTTAACATAATTCTCGGCAAATGTGTACCCAGTTCTTCAAAATCTCCAGCATGAGAGGATCCACAGCCTTCTGAATTACCCGTGCAGTGACTTAGGAACTCTACTGTTAGAACAGTTTTTCCACTATTATCCAGTCCAAATCTTTCTCGCTCTAATGTGGGCCTATGCGACTTCCCCTTGGCACTATGACCATGGAGAAAAGACAGATTTACCCTCTTTGCAACAAAGCAAACTGCTAGTTAGTGTGACTAAAATGGTGGGAAGATCTGAAGTTAACAGAATAACACTCCCAACTTTAGAAGAAAAGTATAAGTATTGTTAGCTCAGGTGCTGCTTCATCAGGAGATGGTGTTCCTTTTCAAGCATCTTTAATCTTCTAGGATTTAAAATTTTCACTCTAGAAATGCAGCAGGTAAAAATTACATAGATAGACCTTCTTTCTGCAAAGTGCATGACTGCCATTATCAGAGGCTTCCTAGACGCTGGCTTATAGTAGTTTTGGAAAAAAAAAATCATATATATTTCATATATTTATGTCAAGATATAGACAGACAGAAGCATCATTCCTTCACTGTAATAGCTTCCAGCAATTTCAGTTTAGCAATTCCCTTTGTGGGCACCAAATTTAGAAGCCTACTGTGAAATATTCCTGGCTAGGTTTAAACTAATAATTGAGACAGAAGATGGAGAGTTGTTGCACACGAACTTCTCTCCATTGAGGTCTGCTAAAGGTGTTTTCTGCCTCTGTTTTTTAAATCTAAAGCTTTTTGAAACATGCTCATTAGAAGATGGCTAAAAGATGAAGGATGCCTCAGTGGTGCTTCCTTTGTGCTGGCTGTGCCGGTGCACTGCTTGCAGATGGCATTTTCAGCAGTTCGGAGAGTTGTTCAGAACAGTGTGGTGTGAGAGGGGATGCACCGGAGTTTGTCTGATCTTAGGGTGGGTTGTGGAAGCCCTACAGGAGTGGAAAAGGGCAATGCCAGGGTGGAAAGGTGGGCTTAGGCAATACTGCTGAGGGGTGAGAAAAGGCAGATGTGCTTTCACTGACTGCACAACAGCAACCTGGCAGAGCAGGATCAAAATCCTTGTTAATAAATAGCTCTAAGGCTGTAATAAGGAATTGCTGAATGCTTATATAGAATGAGTAAAGGCATACCAAGAATGGCAGAAACAGATGAAGTCTGTGGGTTAAAAACCAAGAGGGACAAAATGTAAGACATCTTTCCACAAAATCGTATCATTCATGAAGCGGTATATAAAGTTGTTCAAGAAGCCTCTTCTCAAGGAGAAAGATGTTTAAAAATTTATTTCTGCTTGAGGCATTACGTTATGCTCTTCATACCATTTGTGAATACAAATATCAGATGAAGGACGTTTCTGGTCATTCTTATTACTGAATACTCTAGAAGGGTGGGGGTTGCCTAATTTCACATTTATAGTCTCCACCCGTCCATAAAACTTCTGCAAATCCCACCCTCAAGTGATTTGTTGCATGCTGTGTGTCCAGTCACTTACACTGGTGTTAATAACAGCCTTTCTCCCAGATGTGTTTCTTTAATCATCAGAGTGTGTTTCTTCCCAGAGCAATGAGTTACCACTTCATATATTTGTTACTACATGGAATATTAATATGGTAATCATGTCTGTCTCCTTAGGGGACTTGTATTTTATGGCAGCAATTCAATATTGTTCACTATTTGGAGTAAAAACAAATACAATAGTTGAAGATTTTAAAGGCCTTTTCTACAAAACAGGCAAAAAGCATACCAGATATCACCTCTTTAGTTAAGAAAACTCCCTCAACAACCCACAAAAAACAGAAAGAAAAATATAATTTGTGATCACCAAAACCATGAACTATTGTTTGTGATCACTGTTGCTTTTTTTACACACAGAAGAAAAGGTGCCTTCTAAAAGATTAAAAATGTTGTTATTTTCTGATGGGGTCCTGAAGAAATTGCACAGCCCCAAAGGGTTTTGAGATGTGTGCCCAAAGCTGCAGGGTGCAGTGGAGTAACCCTGTGTGAGCTCAGGAGCAGAGCTGTGTGAGAAAGGCTGCAGGAAACCTTACTGGGGCAGGGATGTCTCCGGGAGCTTCAGCTGCATTTCAGCTTCAGCCTTAGCCCCTGATCATTGTCTGAGCTCTCTGCAGCTCTGCCCACTCCTGCCCACAACTTTAACTGATTCTGAATCCCTGCTTGGTCTCGGAACAGCTCCATTACCATGTCTGGGGCCACAGTCCCCAGTCCAGCTTCACTTGCCACCTCTGGGCAGCGGGATGGGGCCGTGGAGAGAGGTCCCAGCTCTGACTTGCCCTGCTGCCCCCCCTGCCAGCCGCCCACGCAGCGCTGTGGCCAGACCCTTTCTCCCTATAGCTAAGGCATTGCTAGAGTGAAGAGGTAGCCATGACAGCTGTTTAAAAAAACCGTACAATTAATTTTATTCCCTTTTTCACTGTAAAAATAATTCTCTGTCAAAGAGCAAGAGAAAAACCATATTTGTAACCATTAGTTTAGCCACTGGCATGGCAGCAGCTCTCTGGGTCTGTGGTACCTTTGAGGCTTGATTCTGTAAATACACATCTGTGTATCATATGAGGGATCCAAGTTCATGGATATAAGAATATGTGTGCGTGTACATATATATATGTGTGCTTATCTTTGCTGGAAGTGGATCTTATTCCATGGAGAATATACTGCCTGAATGGTCCCAGGCTAATCTATGCCAATATTTTAAGCTCATTTTGCTTGATAGCAGATGGAGACAAAGAGCTTATAACATTAATTTTCTTATTGGATCTCATCTGACGAAATCCCCGGTTGCTTTTGTCTCGCATGAACCATTATTCTTTTGTAGATACGTGCCTAAAAAGCTTAAATTCTGAAAATGAATATTTACACTTACTAATAGCAAGGGGTAGTTAAAATCAAACGTGCTGCATGGTCTTCTGGGAAAGTCAGCACTAAAGCATTGCTTTCAGTAATCAATAAGTCAACGAAGCAAATCTCTAGACTGTTGTTACAAGGGAATCTGTCATCATGCAAAGCAAAGATTTGTCCGAGAAACTGCTAAGTAAATGCTTCTGCCACTTAGTAGTGGTTTGGTAGTTTGTATTTGCTACAGATTAGAGTGCAGCCGTGCACAGGTTTGTTTTGCATTCCAAACAGAAATAGTGTCTGGACCAAAACACCAAGGATGGGAAGATATCCTCTATATTCCCTGGCTCGAACTCTTCCTGTACTGCTTCCTCTCCCTTTTCCTTGTGTCTTCTGCATTTTGTATCTCCCAGCATTAAAACACAAGGATAAATTTACCTGATGTTTTTACAGGCTATCAAACAAATAAATGGTCTTATACCTCACTGATCTGTATCCACCTATGACAACTAATACCCCCCAAAAGGGACTTCACTTTCTAATAAATGTCCAAATGCAAGGCAAGAACTTGAGCTATCTACTTGCGACAGTATCATAATTTTCTTACAAAATGTATCAGAAAACACCAGAAAATAATAAAAGTTTCAGTATAATATGAAACTGAGCTTCATTTCTACAAACAACATGCATCGTGGGCTGCACTGTTTTTAGCTTTTACCATAATGCTGGCTCATTTCCTAACTTTGTTTGAATATGAGCTTAAGGCTTGGGACCTAAAATCCTTGGTAGACAGGTAACTGCCCCAAAGGGTCATGTTTGGAGGCTCAAACATGCACATTATGGTTCCATCCAAACCCTCTCCCTTAGCATTTATGTTCCTTTCGGCAGCTGCTGAGATTTGCCTCTGTCTCAGAGGGAATATGAATGACTCATTGTTTATAAATCCTTTTCCATTCTGTAAATCATCTCTCTCTTTTTGGACATCCTTCCCAGCATATGTGGCAGGTGCTGTGGTGAGAGAATGAGGATACAGAGAGGATGTTAACAGGAGAGTGCTGCTTTCAGCTCTTGGATACATCTGCGATATGGCCAGGTGAACAGGGTGGGCCCCAGTGGTCAACACAAACTCTAGGATGAAAACTGTGTTTTATGCAGCTGGGTTGGTCCTATGAGTAGTTGAAAATGGAGCTGCCTGTAGTTGTGACAAGTACTGTACATAGGGCAGTATTAAATGCACATGGAGTCTGTGGATATTGTGGTACAAAACCAACAGATTCAAAGATGTAGGCAGTCTCTCCCCCAGGAGACAGAGAGGATTCGAGTTGGGGAAGCAGCACCCCCATCCACACCAGAGCCCACTCATATGTAGCAGTGTAATGTCTCTTGTGATGGCACTGGCCTGAAATGTTGGGGTTATTTGGCTTGATCTTAGACCCTATCCTTTCCCCCTTCAACATTCAGCCTTACATGACGGCTTTGTAGTGTTGGCATTTATCAGTGTCTACTTGTTCTCCCCTTCTGTTCTGCTTTATCTAATCTGTGTATGGGAGATACAAGTCCTCCTATCCATGACCCTTGCCTTTCCCTTGTCTTATGCTCATTAACAGCTAACTACCCTCATCAGAAAAGGCTAATTCCTTTATATTGGCAATGCCAAAGCTCTGTGAAATCAAAGGTGAAACTCCCACTAACTTCAGCTGGAGCAAAAAGTGGATCAGATTAATCAAAGAACTTCAGGAGAAAGGCAAAACAGAAGGCAGAGACAGTAAGTTCAGCCTAAAAGAAACTCAAAAACTATTAAAAGCTCCCAAAGATCTCACATCTTCCTAGATATTCAGGTAACATCTAAGATGACATATCTACCCTTAGGACTGAAGCCTAACACAGATATCACCCACCTCAATAACTGCTGTTCTTCTAATTAAATGCTTCCTTCAAAGCTGGAGTGTGGTGGCACTGGTGGGTTAGCCACTGGCTGTAATACAGTTTTATTTTCAGTGACCAGTATTCATTGGTTGCTGTATGAATTTCCTTCTGAAGTTATAATTTCTGAACCATGTCACTTTTCACTAAGATGACAAATGCTGGCATTTGGTGGGATGTGGTATTGATCGCATCAAGCTCTGCTATGCTGGCTGGCAGCAGAAGAACAGCGCGGGAGCCAGCCATGCCTGGCTGGATCAGATGGCTTCCCTAGGGTTTGTTTTCATCCTGCAGTACAGTTCTGACTTCGAGTGAATAAAATCACTGAAAGGTAACATGCTGATTTGCTGAATTATCTATCAAGTGAACTATTCAAAGCAGAGATATGGCCAAATGAGAGAAATAAGAAGCACACTGCTCTGATGGCTGGGCTAATTCTCCACCTATGAGAGTTTTATTGCCTACTGCTGCACGAGAGGGTTCAGGCACTGAGCAGTTTCCACTGGATGAATGAAAGAGTTTGGGGATCTTTTAGCAGTAAACATCACATTTTAAAGTCCCAACGTTTTTTTCTTGCTAGTGAACATCGACATTATTTTTAAATTTCTCATAATTCTTTTAAACATACCATAATATCAGACCCTGATGAGTAATCCAAATAGTCAGTAATCTCCTGGCATATCCCTTCCTGTAAAAACACTATGGTAAACTATTTTATGGAGGAAATGAGAGATGATCCTCTATGCCTTAAAACATTTTACATCATGAAAGACATGAGCAATTAAACTGCCTTCTGCTCAGAACTGCTAAAATGGTCAAGAAGAGAAATAGTTCTGGTGCCTCATATGAGGCCAGCTCTTTCCCATATGAGCCAATTCTTTCCTCACCTGACTGTTCTTCATCCAACTTACATATTTGACAATATATATGCTGAAGCTGTAGAGGAGATTTCAGAAAGCAAGTCCTTTTCGGGGAGATGTGTAACCTTCTGGACTGAAACCTAAATGTTATTTTTAATACATCTGAAGATAAATGGTCTTTGTCTTCATGAGACTGAGAGTGGATTTCCCATACAAAGCTCTTTGAGGTCTATTTATGAAGAGTGCCACATAAAAAAGTGATATTGATTCTTATTTATTAACCTTATGTATTTCTGGCAGTTACATCTTTAATTACCTTTGGATTGAATGACTAGGCCTCTAAATGTCATGGAATCATAGAATGGTTTGGAATGAAAGGGACCTTGAAAATCATCTAGTTCTAGTCTCCCTGCCAGGGACACCTTCCACTAGACCAGGTTGCTCAGAGCTCCATCCAGCCTGGACTTGAACATTTCCAGGGACGGGGTATCCACAACTTAGTACAACCTGCACAAGTGTCTCACCACCTTACCAGTGAAGAATTTCTTCCTAGTATCTAACCTAAATCTACCCTCTTTCATCTTAAAGCCATTCCCCCTTGTCCTATCTCTACATGTGGCTGTGAAAAGTTCCTCTCCAGCTTTCTTGTAGGCCCTTGAGGTACTGGAAAGCTGCTAGAAGGTCTCCCCAGAGCCTTTTCTTCTCCAGGATGAACAGGCCCAACTCTTTCAATCTGTCTTCATGGGAGAGGTGCTCCGGCCCTCTGATCATCTTCATGGATTCCTCTGGATTCACTCCAGCAGATCTGCATCCTTCCTGTGCTGGGAACCCCAGAGCTGGATGCAGCACTACAGGTGGGGTTTAATGAGAGCAGAGAAGAGGGGCAGAATCCCCTCCCTTGACCTGCTGCCCACAGTGCTTGTGATGCAGCCCAGGACGTGGTTGGTTTCTTGGCTGCAAGGGCACATTGCTGGGTCATGTTGAGCTTTTCATCCACCAGCAACACCAAGTCCTTCTCCCCAGGCCTGTTCTGAATCCATTCTCTGCCCAGCCTGTGTTTGTGCTTGGGGTTGTCTCAACCCAGGTGCAGGACCTTGCACTTGGCCTTGCTGAACTTCATGAGGTTCACATAGATCCACCTCTGAAGCCTGCCAAGATTCCTCTGGATGGCATCTTTTCCCTCCAGCATGTTGACCACCACACAGCTTGGCACTGTCAGCAAACTTGCTGTCATTGTCCTTGTTACTGACAAAGATGTTAAAAAGTGCTGATCCCAATACTGACTTCTGAGGAACACCACTTCTCACTGGCCTCCTCTTGGACACTGAACCATTGACACAACTCTTTGAGTGTGACCATCCAGTCAATTTTTTATTCACCAAGTGGTCAGTCTGTTAAATCCATGTTTCTCCAGTTTATAGACAAAGATGTCATGTGTGAGTGTCAAATGCCTTGCACGATATGTTGCTAAAGGACTTATTTTTCAAACATCTCTTAATTTTGTTTATGTTTTCTGATTTTTTAAATTTTCTTCCTCTTTTTCTTTATTTTCTTTTTAAAGCATGCAGAGATTCAAAAATGTCTCCTGTAGAATAATTATCTTGTCTAGAAGGAGATCAACAGAAAGTTTGAGAATGAAAATAAAACGTGAAGGTGACACAAAAACTCCCTCCTCTGAAACGGTGAAACTTCCTTTACCAAACATTTAACTAATTCTTTTTGATAAGTATTTACTTCTTTGTAATTTCCACTTGTATTGTTTAAATGATTAAAATGTATCAGGAGGGCTTGTGGAGGTAAATGCTAATGTTTTAAGTATCATAAACCACATTTAAGAAAGGATGAAGCGAGCGATGTTTCTCTGTGAGAGAGCCCCTGTGCTGTGTACGGTGCTGTTCCAGCACAGCCTGTTGCAGTGGGGTTGGCCTGCAACCTTCCCTGGCAGATAGCTTTGCCCATAGAAAGAATCAGAGGACGATATTCTTTGTAGATACTCAGAGATGTTCTTTATTTTCTCACAGCCTCGTGGCTGGGCCTAGCACAGACTGTTCCAAGAGCTCTCCCAAATTATCTGAACCCCCACCTAAATACAGCATTACCAGGGTGGGGTTACATTTGAAATGACCAATGAGGAACAGGTTTTTGCCACAATAGCACCAGGTAGCCTGGAAGCCCCATGTAACCTGACCCATGCTCCCACTCCCAAGGTTCATCCCCCCAGGGGGTGACCTCCACAATAGCCAATAACTTTGTTTGGCTCTTTATCCCTTCTCTGAAGGGGATGAGCTGTTGCTGAGGCTGTGGCCATTCATGGAAGTATGTGACACCCTGGAGAGTGGAGAGCTCTGGCACCTTTGCTGCCAGAAAAGGTACTCACAGTGGGTGGCAGAGGGGAACCAGCTTTGCATGGTTCTGCTCTTGGTTGCTGCTGGAAACACTCCAAAGTGTGGAGTGAACTAGTGAAGCAAACCAACTACAGGAAAAAAAGCCCCCTCTAAAACACAGTTCCTAAGTTGTGATAACACTCAGTAACTCTATGTCACTCCGTGTCATTCAAGGATGAAAAAAGAAAGGGAAAGGGCAGGGAAATTTGGTTTTGAGATATGTATTTATTGAACATTTTCAAAAGAGCAAGGCTGCTTTTTACACTTTGAAACGGAAAAACTTTGTAAATATTTTATGGATCTGGAGGCCTTTAGCTAAATACTTGCTTAGAAAACAAACCTGTGAATTAAGCAACTGGGGATACCCATATGAAAATCTAACCACATCGACTTTTGTGGTGCATACCAGTCAGTGAACAGGTATTATAGTGCCTGTGATTTTCAAGAACAAGCTGCCATTCCTTCTTTGAGCAGTGATGGTCCATGGCTAATTTCAGGATGATTCTGGAGACTCGGCTACCAAGCCGCAGTGAGACTGCTGTGCAAATACAACAGTTTTCCATTGAAATAGGTCAGTTCTCTAACACAATCAGCAGCCTGCTTAATTCCCAGACATTAGGCTAATTGGATTGTTCAGATACAAGATACAATAATCTTTTGTATTCTTAGAAATAACTGTGGAATTACAACTTTCCCATAGGTTTAGCACTTCTCTCCCCTGTCTCTTTCCATTAAAAGAATTCAATCCTATTTCAGAAGATAACCTTGGGAGAATGAGGAAGGTACAGGCTTTGCCTCTATCTTAATAAAAGTCTGATATGAAGGTTTAATTAAGAGAGAGAAAATACCCAGGAATGAACACAGGATTTAAAGCAAAATATACCTCAAATAAGTGAGGTAAAAATCACAAATGTGATTCAAAAGGTCCCCCTGCTGAGACAGAGCAGAGTTTCTCACTGAAGCTTGAGATCTGTCATAGCTGTTTTCCATTTTCCATCTGTGATGCCAATTCTTATCCTTCCTTTTTCCTTCTTCTGTCTTGGCTTAAAAGGCTAAGAAGTTTTTTCCACCTTGTTTCTTTTTTTGAGCTTGGTGACACTTTTCTTGTGGCATTGTGGTACTAAGGTTTTACTCGGGTATTTTTTGTAAGAGTTTTAAACACCTGACATTCCCACTAGTCCATCTCATAGGGTTTTCATTGCATTAGAATAGGCAAAGAAGCTGCTACATCCGCTGTGTTACCCTTCTATACTCTACTAGGGATACAGTGTTTTCTGTAAAGTGTCCTAGCAAAGAAAAAAGTAGAGGGATGCAAAGAATGGAGAAACTTCAGTTGCCTGATGTGATGTCTTCTCTGATGATTTTGGAATGGGCTTGTTTCATTAAGCATGAATATATTAAACCTCTCCCACCCTGATAATTTTAACTGTACAAATCTCTGGAAAAAAAATATTTTAGTAAGTATATTGCACTCAAGGGATTTTAGAGCTCAGAAAGTGAAATCCAGCTATCTTGTTTATTCATAGATGCATCCTTCCCTTGAGCTTCTGAGGTTTTGGCAGTAGGGCTTAGTGAAGGAGTCCTAGGAAAAATTCTGTCTCACTTAATGTGGCAGATGTGACACTGTAAACACACTACTTTTCATGGAGATGGTGTGCATATATAATTGTATGCTTAATCAACAATAAGTCTTTCTTTCCAGAATTTTAGATTTAGTCTTATAAAATCTCATGGCGTTAGAATACATTTACACTTTCATTTGAGTCTACAGCATTATAGTCACATCTTTGTCTGCACTGCACTGAAGATAATGAGAAGCTATTTATTGGGATTCCTACACGATGCAAATGTATTGCTTGGATTCCTAGATGATGCTACAATATATCTAAATGCTAGGAAACATTTTAAATTTATCTTTGGCTGACAGACTAGTTTGAAAATGTGGTTGGCCACTAAAGGGGATGTTTTTCCCAAGCTAGACTTATTTGTTCTAAGAAAGAAGTTTTAAAAGCCAGTGAAATATTCCCAGGATAATTCATACACAGCTGACTGAATAATTCATCATGAATAATGTATTTAGATTTTGCCTCTCTCTTCATAAGGAGATTAGGATATTCTCAGATACATTAATTATTCAAACTAATACTGAGTTTTCTCATCCTCCCCCTCCAAGGGTTCAATTCTGTCACCTTTACTCAAGCTGAGTAGCATTTTCTGTTGGGAATTGTGCTGATTTTAGTGGCAGTTCCTGCACAGCATGGTACGGGGGAGAGCATCTGGACGCAAGTGAAAAGGTTACAAGCACTTGTGAATATTTGATAGTTGTACTTGGAAGCTCCTCCTATACAGGATTGCTATGCAGATCCTAAGAGATACTTTTGTTATCTCTTGTAACTAACCATCACAATCCCAATTTATTAAACATACAATTCAAATTTTGATTGCAGATGAAAGGCGAGCTAACATCTTGCTTTCCATGAGCAGTGGAGCTTAGCTTTGAACACTTTGCTGTTGACAGAAAGCGAACAAAAAAGATCAAGAATGAAGGCTAAAAGAAATGTGCTTGAATGTGCAGTCACTCAGAATTTCTCTTGTTACCAGCACTGCTTCTGGGAACTGCCCACGGGCACTTTTTCAGTATTGAAAAAAATGCATTAGTCACCTCTGTGTCTTCCTGTTCCCTGTGACTGCAGTTCTTTCTGGCAAATATTTTTAATATAGACCTGGCCTTTGACTGGGCAGATGAGGCGTTCTTCTCAACTTCCAGCAGCAATGGCTGAAGAAGAGCTGGAACTGCAGACTGGGGTACACCACCACTGCAGCACACCCTCAGGGGTGCCCTGCAGGTATTAGTGCCACCCCATTTTGCTGAGGAAACTTCATCCTGGTGGCTCTGTGGGATGGTGTTTCCAGCTCCCTGGCTAGCTGTGCTCCCAGGTCACCTCCTGTTCCTCCCGCCCAGCTAAAGCTGGAAAACCCATCTCAGCAACCATGTTTTGGTTAACAGTTTTGTGTTTTATAGCTAACTGTGGTGGGCCGAACTGAATACTCAGTCTTTCTGAAACAAAAGTATAACTTTTTCCTAAAAATCATACAATCTCTTCCAGGGACTAGGTCAGAAAATCTCTGTTTCAACACTCTGCCAATATTTCTCCTTCTTCTTGGGTTAAAACCAAGAGCTACCTCACAGGGGAAGACTTTGGACTAAATATAGACTCTATTCTTACATAAAAATGTAAGATGTTTTATGTAAGAAGATTATCCAATATTTTATACACCTACATTTTCTCCATGTGGGGAAAATGGAAAGTTCTGCCAATGTGAAGTATAAAACCTGTAATAAAACCTTTGGAGCAAAGTGCTGTGCCTCCAACACGGGGATTGCAGTCTTCTGTCTGATGGAGAAAGGGCACCTTATCAATACATGTATTTGCAGCTGATATGCTTGCAGTGTCTGCACTGGAAAGTGGTTGCCTGGTTCTATTAAAGTTCAAGCCACACTGGAGTTTGCAGGTTTAGAACCTGGTCCAACACTAATTTGATGGACAGGGTCGGAATAAGGCAGTTTAGTCTGCGACAGTAAAACAAACACAAATAGTCTCCTGGCTGTCTGATGGTGTTTACAAGAGCATTAAAATGATTTCCCACTAATGATACACAGTTGTAGGGATTGCGGCACTATATCATGAGGGTAATGCTGCTGCTGCTGTGGTGTGGGTCTAGAGAGATCCAAAACAAAATGCCAGCAGAGCCACTGGACAATATACAATGCCAGAAATTACAGTCTAGCAAAATAGAGTCAAAGTGTTGCTGCTGTACTTTGTAAAAGAGAGATGATAAATGCAGGAAGCGTGCCTTCACATCGGCTTTGTCTGATGCTCTAGTGATGTATTTGATATTACTTACCTGGTATACGCAGACCTGGTTTTAAATCTCCCCTCTGCATGCCTTAAGTACCTTACTCCATGTCAGGTTCCTTGCTTTTTGTGTTAATTCGTATCATGCCTTCTATACAAAAGACCTCTTATAACACACATTTAGGTTCAGGAGGATATTACAGAACACTTGCAGATTTGCTAATTTAGGCTTGATACTATAATTTATTTTTAAAGAAAATTTGATGCTTGCTTTTCTGTAACCACCACATTTTTCCCTAAATGAAAGGCAATAAAAGAAGTATCTATGCATACATACTTTGCACAAATGCTGCTTCAGAAAGCAGACAATTTTATATTTACCCTTTGGGTTTTTTCTCTGCCATAATGCAGGTTCTCATGTGACAGCAGTGCCCTTATTCCTTGAAACTACCAGCACTCATCTGGTTCAGCGGGAATGTAGAAGCCCCCGATTTCTTTTGGTTCAGGACAGAAGTTGTGTTAACCTTGCAAATGCAGTGAATGTCAAATCAGTAAACTGCTGACTTGCCTAGCATCTGTCTTTTCAGCCTATTTATACCATAGCTGTATGTAAAAGAGCACCATAAACCACTTATAATCTGACCCATTCTGTGCAAACAAAGCAAAATCTGCAGATAACACAAACCATAATTCCAGATGTCAGTAGGTTGCAGATCGTTTGCTTAGTATTTTTAATGAAAGATGAACAATAAACACTCTTTTATCTCATTAATAATCTGCATATTATTCATATTAATAGAATTGGGACCTGCAAACTCATAAATATCACTAGATACTGTGATATTGGCCTTGCTGTGAGCGCTTTATGGGTTATAAATTACTTTAAATTATCATTAGACACAGGTTTCAGTGGAGCTGCACTGAAAAACCCTCCCTCCCTCCTAGTTTTTAAAGGCATCGCAAGGCTATAATGATGCTGAAAAGTGGCACTGATGGAATTGAAAACTGTAAAATTGGAATTGATGTGTGGCTTGGAGGTTCAGATTTTGTGATGTTTCCCTGTCGTGCCTTGTGCAAGAATTCTCTCGTTTTCCTGCTTCAGATTTTTAATGTGATTTTAGGGGTTTACTTTCTCCTGGAGACTGAATTTTAGAGAATCTTTGCAAAGATTCTCAAAAACATGGTTGCTATGGAGGCTGTGGAGAGGAGGCATGGAGTGGGGGAGACATTTAAATTGTTACTAGAGCTCATTTGTGTACCTGATCCATTCACTTCCCACAACATCTGACTAGATCACTGATGTCCTTATGATGAACCAGCAAGGCAAGGATTAAACTATCACATAATTTAAAATAATTAAAAAGTTAAGGCATTCATAGGGTTTAGAAGATGACAAATGTTCAACTGGACAGGAACAGGAAATTTCAGAATTTATGATTTCTTTCCTTGTCTTTTCCTTCAGTGCTTTTGGGTTTGTAATAAGTGCTCTGAATGCAACTTTACTTAGGTTCCTCACGGGGAGGGGGAAATACTAACAGGCATGATTAATCACACAGTCAGTGGAGTTTCAGCAGATTTGGCAACTGAGCAAACAGGAAAAAAGTAAGGTTTTAACTGAATTTTTCTGGGCTAACCTAAGGCTTATTTACAGCGACGTCACCCAACAAGAGGCTACTTCCCCCAGTGCTTTTCTGTTAGGCACACTGCCCCGTGCCAGCTCTGGTGGCTTCACCGGGCTTTTCATGCTGTTCTAATCACTGTACCCTGTGCACGGGAGGAGGCAGCCAACAGCCCATGACGACACCTGCTTTTTTTGGGTCCAGCAGCAGAAACAAGAATTAACTCTGCATCAACTTGTGTTTTGCTGTTTCAAAACCCCAACCTGGAATGCACTGATTAAATTTCCACTTGGAGAAAAAACAAAAAAGTCTGCTATTACCCAGGAGTGTTATTTGGGGTTCTGTGCTTTCTCATTGCTTGTAATTGTCAGGATTAAGAACAGTTCCCGGATTTTATCTCTATCTAGTTCAGCTTGTTCCCAGGATTTACTAGGTTGCTGCAGTTTGTGTTCCCCTTGCTCTGTTCCCTCCCCATACATTAACCAATCACCAGGATTAATGCATTCCTGAAAGGTAAGCAGAAGCCTGTCTGCTTGACAGCAGGGGACAAACTCATAATAAATACATAAAAATAAACATAAAGAGTTAGAGCCAGCAGCAGATTGTGTTGGCAGTAAAGTAGGGTTTGCTTGATGCTTTATGGAAATGAAAGCTCTATCTTCTGCCTTCACTGCCATCATTATGAGAGCCCTTTTAATCTGCTCTCTGAACATGATTATCATTTCTAGAAACATAAAATATGCTGCTTTAACTCTAAGTTCCCTCCCCCAGATTAATGTCATTGAAAGTAATAGCAATTAAAATAAGAGGCTATCCAGGCAGCCATTGCAAGAGCAGACTCAGATAACAAAAGAGCAGAAGCTCAGCAGCTGCTGTGACACAGGCAGGAATACCATTTCCAACAGCCTTTCTCCACATCAGTTGCTCTTCCCCTGGCACCTGGCTGGTGATGGAAGTTAGATCATGTGTGGCCATCCAGGGTAAAAAATTATTTTGAATAGGTCTTACAGGCCCTCTTATGCTATGGGACTTGACAGAGGTGACTGATCTGAAACTGGCAGAGGCTCAGTGCAGCAATATAACATGGTATACGAGTTATTGCAATATGGATTAAGGGCAATATACAGATATAAAATGACTGACTGACTGCAATTGTTAAGACAGGAATAAAGCAAGTAGAATTCTGCGTGCTAAATTTCATCTCACTGTCTTAAATTATGCATCCATGTACCAGAGAAGCACACCCAGCATAATGGCAATATTGTCCAACGAATTACCAACCTCCCAGAATGTGCCAAACCTGATCACGGTAATGTCCAGCTGTCTTCTGTGCTAGATAAAATTATTTTCTGATCCCAGGTAGGCTCCTGAGGGACCAGTGGGAGCTTTTGACTTCTGTGAAGCAGAACATTTAGAAGCTGTGAATGAAAGTTCTATGCTTGTAGACATTGCAGCTAGCCTTGCTCTTAGCTTGTAAATGTCAAACTCAGTGCTCAGCTTCCCTATGACCTCTTCATGCTTCTCTGACAGCAGGGAAAGAGAGCATTGCTGGTGTAACTGGCTGCTCCCCAGTTTCTGCACCATGGTAAAGTGGAATCCTGCTGATGTGGGTGGGTCTGCAGGAGCAATTCTGTATGCCCCACAAATGCTAGGGAGTGGCATGGACATGTTGGGGAGGAAGGGGCTTCACTGGAGTAAGTTACCTGTCTACGCCTTGTAGGTCAGCTTCTTAACATGGTAAGAAACTGAATAGCTTCTGGGGTCGTACCACTTCTGGAATAAAAGCAGCTGAGAGCCAGGGGGCAAAGTGAGGAATGAAATGACCTTTTCTTGACTTTTCCTACACCTTCACTCACGCTGGCAACAGCTAACAATTGACAGCAGTTTTAGTTACAGTTTTAGGTTTTTATATGTTTACTTAGCAGCTCTACAGATGGTTTCAGATCAGATGTTATTTTACACCTGTGGGATAAGATAGAGCTTATGGTAGAGATTACACCGAGTAACTGAACAGCCTTTCCCTTTTGCAGTCTTAGGGACTTGCTCTGTGAACCGCTCTTTGTAGACAGATCATTCATTTCAAAAAATAAGCTGCAGGAGTTTCCTCTTCTTCGATGGTGCAATTCCACTGTTAAGTGGCCAAATGACTTTTACAAAAGCCTTTGTTTATGTAAAGAATAGATGTTCAGACTACCTGTTCCATAATTCATGTCTGACATTTATCCTAAGTACTCTGTTACTTGAAGAAACTGTCATGGTAAACAAAAATAGGGCTGGCCTGTGAATGTCTTTAGAAGATGTAGGCTGGGACAATATCATAGGTGTACAAGGGGAAATACATTCTCATCCTACCTTCTCTTTCTCCTATTTCAGGGTCCCACATTTTTAGTCCTGTTTTTGTTGTTGCTTCTCACCTCCCCACCCCAAAATTGGTGGACTTGGAATAAAGAGATTTTGAGGCAGGGACATAAGAGAAATTTGCCCGTGTCTTTGCTAAAGCCACTGCAGCATGAACAAGCCAGCGCAGGAACAAACCTCTTGAGGTGGGCTGTACCAACTTTCTGCAGAGAGCAAGGAAGACTTGGTAACTACCTGGTCTTTTCTTTGCTCCAGGAATAGAGCAACTACATGCTGTCCCTTCCCTTGGGCAGATGGCGATGTGGATGGTAATTCTGCAGTGAGTCCCTCCCGCTTAGCTTGTTCATGCTGTAACTGGAAAGTATTTTCCATATGCTTGTGCTGTGCTGACTCCCAAATCTATGCAAAGAAGGACTGTATCTGTGGAAAGAAGGACTGTATTGAGATAAAATTTAATCTAAAAACTTAAAAATAGCACTGGGAAGATAAACCTGGAATAGCTCACTCCATCTACCGTGTACTCTGCTTAGCACTTCCTTTCACCCTGCAGCCCAGCCCATCACTCCCATGTGGTGTCACCGTCGCCATAGCATATGTTAATTGCTGGACTGGTGCCATTGATTTCCAGTGAAGTAGCACATAGTTTTTGCATATAACCCTTCTGATAAAATTCTGCAAGGTTTCTTTGCTGTGACTCAGTTAATTGAATCCTTCTTGTATGAGAAAGATGAAGGAGTGCATGACACAAATCACCAAAATATCTAAATCTTGTGATGTCCTGCAGGTACCCTGATTAAAAATACTTTAGACTTGGTGCTGTTGTTGTATGTAAGACAAAATGGCAGGTAAAAATCTTTATCACCAGTAGATTTTATAAGGTCAGCTGTCATCTGAACGCCAGCCACAAAGAATTAGCATATTAAAAATCTACTATTATTTCTTTTCATATTCCTTTTAATCTTTATTTTACTCCTGGCTTTATTCATATCATGAACCATGAGTTCATGCAAGGTGACAAACTGGGACCTTAAAAATGCACCATTTCTCTGGCATTACACATACACAAGTTTCATGAGCTTTACAGCAGTCATGGTCAAAAAGCATTAGAAAAAAATCTCCAAAGTCCCTCTTGTTTTTTGTATTCTTCAGAATTAAGCTATGTCAGGTATTTCTGCAAATGAACAGCATCCATTGCAATTTCACTGAACTGAGAGCAAACTTTGAGTTTGTTTTTCTCTCCCTCCACGTGTATTTTTTTCAAAGCCTGTCAAGAAACAAGAATAGAGAGGAGAGAGACAATCTTACATTCTGGAAAGGTAATTGCTGCAACAGTATATGAAGCTTCTCTTTTTTGGCTCAGTAACTTGAATGCTTGAAGAGGATGGGTTGTAACTGCCCCAAGCTCAGTGAAAGGCACTTCACATTCTCGAGGGTATTTATTAAACTGAAGAGTCATCTCTCACACTGTATGTGAGAAAGGTGAAATAATTACGCAAAGAAGTGAGGAAGAAGGAATTACTAATCAGTTATTAGTGCACACTGTACATAGCATGTGTCCTTCTAATTCACGAGAGAGCTTTTAGTCTTGCTTAAACAAGGGAGAAGTACAGGACCTTGCCTTGTGGGTCAGTGTGCAGGGGGTCTGAAGATCTGATGGACTCTGAAAACTACTACCTGTGGCATAACTTGACACAGAAACTCTAAAACAAGCACACAGCATGGGTACTGAGTTGCCTCTTGTTCAGCTGACACCTTTGATGTTTTATGACAGTTTTTAGTGCTGATGCGACAAAACTACTTCAGAATGTGCAAAACCATAGCAACTGCTGCAGGAAGATATATCTGGAAATAAAATATCCTTATCT